>JTDE01001777.1:113485-131055 GCA_014338405.1 Paragonimus skrjabini miyazakii | reverse complement strand
TTGGTCAAACACTCTACTTGATGACGCAGGTCATCATAAGGCTGGCTGATGACTGTATTCATCGACTGGGGATTACGTTGAACATCCAACATTTTATCAGCTGCTTCCGTATAGTACTGCTGAACGTAGCTAAATTCTCACGAGTCGACGATGGTAGGTTTTTCATCCACAACTGTCGAAAAATGGTGTCGTCCATTTTTCTTCCTCCAAGAAGCTGCTTCATGTGTCTTAGGAGTTGGGATGGCCTGCGGTCACCTAGCTCCAGTTCAGAAAATTGTTGGTTTAGCTTCCGCTGTTCAGAAACACCTACCCTGCTAATTAAGGCATCTTTCAGTTTATCGTACGGTTGGTCTTCAGGCATGTTCTCAATAAGAACCGAGACTTCATCAGCGATCTCGGTCGGGATGGACTGAACTATGTAGGAGTACATCATGGTTTGTGACTTAATGCGCCTCGTTCGAAAGAGAGCTTCAACTTGTCCAAACCAGAAATGGGGATTGTTGACTCCAAATTCAGGCAATTTGATGTGCACGGATGCAGTCAGCTGCTCGTTTGCATCGTCATAGTCGGACATGGTAAAGGAGGATACTTTTAACATGCAAAATTAATGGGATAGTGAAAACGTTAACGCTTGAGGTGATCGAACAAAACAACAAGAGAAGTAAACACAACGTGGAGGTACTAAGAGTTTGATGACTTATGACAATAGAAAAAGGTGAGGAAAGGTTTACGACGTCGGAGCTCACCAATTTGTAGTGGTCAGGACTAGTTACTGAATAGACTAGATAGATGCGAGTGTACCTCACTAGGCTATTGGTGATAAGAAAATGAACGAACTAGACAAAATAGTTACTAAGTTCCAGCAAGTTATGGTAATCAAAAGGGTTTGACTCACAGGAAAGTGTTCACAAGTGTTCGAGATGACCACCACAACATTCCAAATTACCAGTATCCGGAAGTGAGTGATATCACAGAGTTGCCGTGGACTGCTGAAGCGCCATCAGGGATGCGACGATGTTCGTAGTACAACGGAGCTAAAAAATGGATGATAGATCCGTGTAGTATCGTCAGACGACTGCGCAACGGAGAGAAGAGCAGACTGACGTGCACAAAATTTGTATTGAATTGCAAGGTCACTTTTTTTATCAAGTTCAACAAAATGCAAAGGTGATGCGAAAAGGTTGCTGTGCAGAAATGAAGCATTGTCTGCAAGCAAAACTAAAGAAATCTCTACACATTTCTACTAAGCCTAGATGGGGCTTACGAGAGACTGATAATGAAACATTTCCGCGAAAAAACGCCATGTGGTTTCTGTCTTCCAAATAAGTTTGTCTGAGAAGATAACCAAAATCAGAAGTTCCGTTACTTATAGAAATTACGATTAAACCAAGAGCAATTTTATAGTGAACGCAATTCATTGTGATATGGACTAGGGGCACTAAACAGCAGTGAAAATAGCTCTAGATCAGATCGAAAACCTGTATGGTACAACTGCGCATGACGATGTCATCCTGATTGATTGCGATAGCTTAAACGTTGACAATACTCACGTACGTCGTATCCTAAAATGTTTGTAGAAACATTTATTTCAAATGATAGTGTGGGGGACTGTTAGGCAGGAAGTTCGAGCATTCCAACTCTCGGCGGAATACCCCAACACAGGGGGGAGATGCGTTCAAATACCCACGGTGAGTGGATGGAGAACGGCGTGGGCGACCGGATGAGTCATTGCCCAACGAAATCGGATCAACGGACGAGGAATAGCAGACAGAAAACCCCCGGGCAGAAGGCGCCAATCACACACCTAAACCGGGTAGAAGTTTACACGACGCGTGAACAGAAACCTGGGGGTGTTGTGGACTGGAATGCTGACTCATAAACGTGAGCGCGCGCGTAGCATGTGAACTAACGTGTTGGACAATAAAGATTGTACTTTATTGGACGTCTTTTCGCTACAATATTATGCTATGCTTTGAACTTTCAAGTGCAGTGTTTACTGGGATCAACAAACTAGAAACGCTGACAAGAAAAAGTTAAAAATATTCATCTTTAAGATTTATTTTTTTAAATTTTTACGGGCCAAATACTTGTATTGTGATTTCATTTGGGTGACCTATGGTATAGTGTTTTTGCGATAAACACCTGCCAGAAGCAAATCATTATTCACTTCACACTCAGTGTTTACCGATCACGGTTCAACATTGTCAGAACTGAGTTAAACCTTGTGAAAGATCATAAGGAAGCCAGTACTCTTTCACAGCTGAGCTAAACAATCTACTAAAAAAAGTAAACGTGCACTAAGTAGAGTCGTACAGTGCTCTGTGAAATTGAGCGCTCAAGTTAATTGAAGGTTAAGTGGTCTCATTCACGGTGTGGAACCGGTTGGATGTTGAACCGGAAATATCAGCAACCCAAAATAGCGATAGATAGCCCAGTGTGTATAAAAAGGTAGACGTGTGCAAATAATGGGATGCTCAGTTAATAGTGGATGTTCATGGTGAGGAATACTTGGTAATACCCTCAACAAAAGTGTATGTGAAGTTTTCGGAAAGAGTGTTTAGACTTCAGCAGAGAATAAGATGACACAGTATCGGTGTCAATAATGTAAGATTGTTTGGAGTATTGGTCAATAATAAAGGGTATTATCACGTGGCCAGCCAAATCAATAAAATCATCATCTGTCGCACATTGCCTTTCTAACTTAGTGCGAACTAAACATTCTGTGACGGGCAGTTTGATATTGGCTTATCTGATCATACTTGTGGCACTTGAAATGAAAAAAATTGAGCGCATAAGTCCAGAATCGTTAAGAATACTTAACTTACAGGGATTTTAATGTTATATGGAGTTCCAATCGGAATAATTGTATTCAGTGTGCGCACTCTCTTGGTAAACTGCATTTTCTGATTGATGCTTTCGTTGGTCTGCTGATATCTTAACGCTGTTAGTACTACGTTACGAAATAGACTAAGCACCTTGAAACTGTCCGGAGAGCATGTTAACAGACTGAAGAGACCGTTCATTGTGTAACGGCAACCTTTCCAATAGGGCAGAACTAAAGATTTTTGAAGCTAACAGTATCTTAAGTGATTATATACTTGGTCAGCGAAACCAATTATCACATCTTGAGATTACAGTTGTCATACAAATTAACGGATATCTTTCTTTCGTAACTTATGAGAACCGCGAAACTAACACAAAATTGTAACTGTAACGCCACAAGCCGTATTCTAAAAACATCATGGAATGCGTCCATAGGAAATCTCAAATTAAAAGTTAGTTTCGAAGCAACAGCATTAAAACAGTGATAGACGCAAATATATTTTGCGTACATTTTAACACCATATCTGAAACACAGTAATAAAAGATTCAGTCGTGATTTGAAGTCGCTCTAATGGGCCTCCATAGTTTAGTATGTAGATAAACGTGCGGCATATCCACTGTCAGCCGTAATCAACGTAACAAACATTAGGTGGTCTGCCAGAAGGTCCTCTTATTTCAAACTTGAGAGTTTTATTGGTTTTGTTCAAAACTCACCGACATCGTTGCCAGTTGGCAATAGATGATGTCGGATCACCTTCAGCCAGTCTACTTGCTAATTCTGTTAACAAGCATGGTCATTCTCAGCCTTCTTGAAGTGAAATACTGTGACCAGATTAAATCACCAGAAGTATTATGTGCCGAAGGTATTGAATTAATGCACTCTTTTAGACAGAGTTGGTATTAGTAACTCAGGTCAGGCGAAACATCTTTACTGCCTGCGTGGAGGGTAAACCAAAAGATACGTTATGTTGGTGAACAATGTGTACACAGTCCAAATTGACTATAAAAGTCATAATAAACATCATGGAAACTATATCAAAATAGCAGAGAAAGAATGGCAATTATTTTCAAAGAAATCACAATGAAAGTGTTCAGTAGTCTACCGTTTTTATTCTGCATTTGCGTAGGATTCGCATTATATCAAATCTACATGCATCCGCTGTAAGAAATTTAACCTGTAGCTACATGAAATAGAAGAAAATTATGTGACAAATTCAAAAAAGCCTAATAGGTTAACAAAATTCTCAAATGCTGGGAATACTCATAACCAGCTTTCGAGGGTGCGGGGAACGCGTACATACTTTTAAAAGCTAGTTACTGTGCGACATTCAAAAGCTCAATTACCTCTTCGATTCATCCGTGTTTCACTCTGCAAAAGTTGTATGGATCTAATTGTCAACGTCTGTTAAACAACACTTCTTTTATAGCATACAGTAAAGGTAAACCCTGCGGTGTGCTTTAGTAATGTTTCTGAGAATGTTTTTAGATAAAATTTATCGTGTTGATGGACCAGCAAAATCCTCTTATGACTCCCTTCCGAATGTTGTCCTCCGTGGTTCCCTCTGATCTTATGACCTTTTGAGAGATATTTGCATAATACGCAATCAGTTTGATTACAATATTCAACCTACTGTTTATGAGTTTTGTAATTCTTTTCTAGAACGTTTATAGTTCATGCCTTTGGAAATGGTCGTATGAAGAAAATCCCTCATGAGGACGAGTGTTAATACTTTTCGAAACATATTGGTAATGCATTTGTCAAAAATGGTGAGGTAGGTTTTTGCAAGTATGTATATAAGTAATGTATGACTGATTCTAGTACATTACGTACGCATATTCCTTCAAACTATTTAGGTAGCTTTAAATACCATTAGTTGCCATAATTATTGAACAAACACTTTTTCAGTTGATTCACTGGATCCAACGAAATATACTATATGCTGATAATGCCTTCTTATTCAACCTGTAATTTGTTAAAACCTTATACATCATTGTAGACTCCTTTCGGAAGATGTCTTCTGACATGTACTGCTTTAAATAACGACAAAACAGATGCACTTGACGGCACAGGTTTTATGGCAAGCGGCACTTTGTAGCTACACATTACCCCGATCATTACAACTGCTTAACGGGTAACCGCTCAAGAAAACTTCAGTGACCACCTGTTCATCCAATTGACAAAACAAACTCAGGCTTAATTCAAAAGTATTTTATGTTCCGGTTACAACTCTGCTGGCTTTTGTGAATGTTAGATGATTCTATTGGAAAATTAACATAGCATCAACGTACTGAAAACATGGAATATCAAACGGCGTACATGCGCTGGATTAGTTTGATCTGATGTACGAGTGAACGGTAGACTGTAACGAGTGGTGAGGACTACGCTGTTAGCTGTACACTGCCAACATTAGACAAATGTGAGGAAGTGAAAATCAATCCTTTACTCAGAATTGGTCACGTGTCTCAGTCCAATCAGATATCAGTGTCAGCTTACCTCTGGTATGTCATACAAGATGAATCATGCATATGTGTTCAACACACAATCGTATTGTCTGTGTGTGCTCAGACAGCAGACCACAAGTAGGCAACTCTGGATAAACCACTCACCCGAAAAAATACATTAATTAAAATCGTACAAAAAGCTGACTACGACGCTTGATAGAGCTATGTGAGTCAGAGTATGATTACACTATTTAATCGTCTCTACTGTTACAAAAGCTAATCCCACTTACTCGTCTTTATTCGACTTTAGCGTGTTAACGGTGTTTGCCTTTAAAAGCCATAGAAACACTTTTGACTATACCACACTTTCAAAGCAAGTATGCATTACTGGAGTAATTGATGGTTTTAAACGGTTAATTGTAAGGATTTAAAAATACTCAGTCTGAAAGCTCACTTGCATAGGACAACACTTTATAACTTCTCTAGATTTTATTTTCCCAAAACTCACAATTGTCCATACTTAGTCAGATAGATGATACGCATAGGACAGTGATTATCAAAAGATCTGATGTCAAAAACATTCAAGCATGCTCTACAGAAAACCTAAGTGTATATGTAGAGACATTGCATCATTTGGACTCGCGGTCTATTAGTTTGTATTTAATTTGCTGAACTAGTTACCCAGACTTTATAACAACTTTCGTAAGATTGACGCAGTTTAGCCATTTTAAAAGTTGTTTCATATTTCTGATTACGTCACAATTGGCAGATAACCTGATATACAAAAATATCTTTAAAGTGCTCTAGTTCCAATGGCAATGCAAAACAGTCCAAAGCCTTTACGAACGGTCAAACAGTATCGTTATTCTCGCACCCCCATTGGAAAGGGTGCGTTCGGAAAAGTCTATTTGGGTCAACACATTTCAGTGAGTTTCATTGGAAATGTTAGCATCATAACTATGCTTTTAAATTTTAGGATCCTCATTTTCTTGTAGCTGTCAAAGAGATCACTCCTAACGGGGATGTAACAAAATCGTTTATAAGAAGCCATGAAATTGACACAATCAAAGTGATTATGATGATATTTAGGTCAATAACACAAGTTTGTAGTATATTTCTCATAAGAATCTAGTTCAACTGATCGATTTCGAGGTGAGCAGTTTTTTTCTGTAAAGACTTGAAACCCAATTCAGCTAGGTAGTACAGTAATTTTGGTCATGGAGTACTGTAATGGTGGGAGCCTAGATGCATATATCAATAAAAGTAAGTTTTCCATTACATAACTGAACTGACCTTTTCAAGATGAACACCTTCCTTTGGATTCAACAAAACTTCGATATATCTTCAAACAAATTACGGATGCAATGTGCTATCTGATTGAACACAAAATAGTACACAGAGATTTGAAATCGGCAAACATTCTGATACATCATAACCACAATACTGAAGGAATGGCGAGTACCAAAATTCCACTTGAAGACTTGACTTTCAAAGTGGGTAAGCAGAAATCCTTAACTGTAAGTATATTAAGATTTTCAAGTGTACACTTTGTCATTTTAAAAGTGCAGGTTGTGTAATCAGGTTGAGTAAGGCATTTTGGTGATTGATAAAGTATGATAAGGCATCTGCCTGGACAATAGTTACTTTAGAGAATGTTAGAAAACATGGTTCTCCGTTTTGCGATAACTTTAAACATATTTGAGGTAAGAATAGTCTGGATTTTAAAAAAAACTCCAAAATTCCCGATAAATTTCGCACATATTCCCCAATTTTGGTTAGATGGCCACTATCGCGGGAAGTATTTGTCACTTTTTGGACTGTTTCCCCAAAGATCATGTAAATAATTCATTTAAAATTAGTATTAATTACACACAATATAAGCAGAACATTCTGATTGCATTTCAAGTTTTCTAAGCTATTCAGCGACACCTTAAAAATAGGTGATCATAGTTTTTGCATCAGGTTAGGTGTGTGCATCTCTTCTATGCGAAAAAGAGCAGTAAGCCGACATTTCAATCTAGCAAGCTCTCCTTGATGATACCAGCCTTTTCTAGGCCTTAAACTTATATCGCTGAATTTTTGAAACCAGTCTACTTATCGCTAGCTCAATAGCCACATAATGAAGATGAACGGGTTACTGCATCTGTAGCCTCAGCCCTAATCCGTATTGGGTTGTTGTCAATTATCTGTAGTATTCCGAGAGAAGACCAATGGAAATCTCGCTAACTGGAGTCGACAAGGCTGTAACCAGAGGTTCTTAATAAGTCCCATCTATCTACTTATTCAACGGCGACCAAAAACAGAATATAAATCTGAGTAACACTTAATGACTTTCAAACCATTAGTTTCAGACAGTGGCAAGATATTATTCCAGTAAATCTTCATGTGTCATATGGCACTGGCATGCCCGCAGAGCCGAGGAAGCATCCTAAAATTAGTCGGTGATATAAATGACATACTGCCACATTTGACGTCTAAGTGTTATTTTGACCAATCTCTTATGAGTATTGGGAGTGGAAGCATATTCCGTTAGAAAGAAGAATCAGCCAAATGTGCGTTAACTGTGGAAGCACCACATCATTTCACTCGAACACGAAGTTTGGAAAGCAAATAGAGTTTAAAATTAGGAAAACTTCGAACTAATCGATAGTTGGACATAACAAGCCAACTTCCGATTCAAAGCTACAATAGCTGTTTGTACGTGTTTGGTTGTACTAGTATTTGTACTAAATTTCAGGTTCGAACGCTTTCATAGTTTGCAAGATCAACCGGAAACAAATTGTCTAGAAGTGTTTACTTTTTATAGGAGACGCGATTGCGAAAATCCTGGACTCTGACTGGATTAGAACCAGCGACAGAAGTAGCATATCTAAGCTTTACAGGTGCCTCATCAGCTATGCTACACAAGCACGCTGGAAGCTCAGTAATTTCACACTTGGACTAAGTAACAAAAATATGACTTCAGTGTTCATCGGTGGCGTAAGCGGATTCCGGTGTAAACTGACTGGGAAATCCTGCTTTGATAGTCAATATGCTGAAGTATTCCGTGGATTCAGTATGGCGCTGTGGGTTAAGAGAGTAATTGGATCCAAATGTGAAGTTTTTAAGCTACCTACATGACTACCAGATTCAGCTGGCAGAACAATCACCGCATCTAGACAGGATGTTTCTTTTACTGGTTCGAATTCAACCGAAGTTCAGGTTTTTGCAATCGTCCTCTAAAATTATAAAATCTGTCACATCACTTATCAGTAAAACAAGTACGTTTCGGAACACATTTATAAATCTCTATAGATAGCTTTTACGCCCCATTCAAGAATTAATCGTTTACAGTGCTGCAATTCCGACTGGAGTATAACCGACTCAGACAAAAATTTTTGTAGAAGCTATCTTGCTGTACACCCTTTGAACCGGTTTTATTTTTTGCTTATCGTTGTACTCTGCAAATGTCGTACCGATGGGCGTGAGATAACTGATGCATTTTGCTATGTATATTTTTGAATAAAACAATGATAAGACGCAATTCACGTGATGTTCTCCGGAATAACATTTCTTGCATTCTGATTACACATGAACATGTAACCAATTTTAAACGAGTCAGAATTCCACAGAGCGGAAGTCATGGCTTAAGGGATTAAACAGACAGACATCAAAACCGAAAATCAAAATTGTGGGATGCTGACTACCAGGGTAGTCGCAATGTCAACACAAATTGGTTTTGAACACACAGGGAGGACTGTGATGTTTAATGGCCAGAGCCTCAGCAAACTGGAGTATGCGTTTCCATGACTTCCGCTGTGTGAAATTTTGGCTCGTTTAAAATTAGTTACATGTCCACGTGTGATCTGAATGTACGAAATGTTACTCTGGAGAACCTCACGTGAATTTCGACATCTCATTTTTTAAATTCAAGTTCATCAAGGGAACAAACTGATTCAAATTTCCACAAAGAAGATTCCCGAAAGATATGTATATGTTTGTTATAAATCTTATGTGGTTTTCAGCTACATTGAGAGTGTTATTAAACAACGGAAAAAATAAATCAGAATACAAACGTTGCAAGGTGGAAAAGTGTTTTACAACAACCTTTCAGCAAATATTTCGATGAACTTTTTATCAACAAATGAGGGTGATGTACATTTTCCACCTTCCATGTTAGCAGTTATTACACTGTTGTTTGAGCAAGCTTGTAGATTGGCATAATCATAGAAAGCACGACTGTCTAACAGAACTTGAATACTCCAAGTCATGAGCGGGATTTTGTTTGAGGAAAAACATGAAATACTTAAAATAAAAGTACAAAACAAGTTTTCTCCAAAGCCCTTGATTGAACATTCGTCTAACTGTTTCCGATGCAACATTCCCTACATTCGGGACAATCATGTATATGCAACTAAGTTGTTCATAGTAGCCATATGTAAGTGTTTCAAACAAACATGATTGCCGTCACCTCTTTCGGATTAGCCTGTCACAATGACCGACGCCAAAGGACGTTTGCGCTCAACTAACACCGAAAGTGGCTTGCGTCGTACCACTTTCAGTTCCACTCACTCAGTGTAAACCTGAAGGAATAGCACCCAGAGGCGTACGACTGAGACTTTTGTGTCCAGCTGGCCAGTGCTAGTTATATAATTGATTGGCTGGCGTGATAGTGAAACCCTTATCTGTTGAAAAATAAGTGGAGAGACTCCAATGATGAAATTTAATCTGGAATGAAACATACTGAAAGTCGGACTCAGGAAATAGTTCAGTATAGGAATACGTGTTAGTACACTCTAGAGAAGATAAGAAGGAATTCAGGGTTGGACTGAGAAACAGACAAAGCAACAAAGCAACAGAGTTGAAGAAAGGAAAGGTATTTGCCATGGGAACCCAGGATTCTGTAAATGGGGAGCAGAAGAGTTAGCAGATGATCGTGGTCGCTGGTCGAAGCAAACAAGTAAAAAAGAATCTAACTGATATAACTTGTATGAGCTTGACGTGCTAGTTGTTTCTTAGCTGATGGCGTACTATGAGTACACTGATGACGTAGTGTTCTATAACATGGAGCTCCGTTTGTGAGTAGTAAATTGTATACATTCGGGAACTAAGGGATGGATCCCAACGCCAGCAGACGGACGGTCAGACGCTACTGTTGAAACAGTGTGTATGCATTACGAGGGACGCGTCACCAGGACCGCCCAATGTGTGTGGATAAACGCCAGCTAAGCAAATGAGTGAACGCGTTCGTGGTCCTATGCTTTAACATAACCTGCACAGGATTTGATGCATAGGCAGTTTCGCAGACCATGCGTCTTCTGCAATAACAGCCATTGATGTCGTGATGAATACGAGGATGAAGCTGCACTGTCCGCAGCCATTCCAAGATGAAGACGTTCAGACTTTCCTGGAGGACACTGAGGGTGTAGCCGAAGTGGTCGTAGTCAAGACCGACTGTGGGAAATTGGCTGTCTTATGAACGCTGGTGAAGGGCAAGGCAAAGGCGGTGTTAGACGCAGTGCAAAGAGATACTGCGAAAATGGAGTGGGCAGCTGCGAAGGAGGCGCTGGTGGCTTCATTAGACAGCTTGGCCGACCATCAGGAGGTTGTGCGGCGGTTCAAGACTGTTATGCTTGGAAAGCGAGCGGACCCATCCGTATTAGCTGCTAATCTGCAAGGATTGCTGGACAGGATACTGCCAGAAGTGGATTGAGAATCACGACAGCAGGTATTAACGGAACAGTTCATTGTAAGTCTCCCAAAGGCTGCTCACGACCTAGTCTATATTTCCCATGTCGTCCTGCCGATGGACCTTGATGAGCTTGCAAAGGTGGTGAGGGAGTTGAGAATTATGTCTGTGGATTCGGTAAATACGGATAGCAATACGGACAAGAAAAAACCGGAAAAAGTATAGAAATCAGTGGAGCAGCTGCTAGTGGATACAGATGCACTGAGGACAGCATGACGAAAGAACAATAAACAAGAGGGCTGTTTCACCTGCGGCGAAAAAGGGCACTGTAAGAATGACCGCACAATATGGCGGTTCAGGAAGACTGCACGTTATGTTCCATGTTTGTTCTTTTTGTTGATGGTGTCAGCGCATAACACGAGCGATTGCTGGAGGCAGTACACACGAGGTTTGAAGTTGGCGGGGAGGTATAACAGTGCCTGATCGATATGGAGACCGTTGTTTCGTTGATTGCACATACGGGGAAGCAAAACGTAGAACAGACATATGTAATGATCGGTGCAACTGGGTGACAGGACCTGCTAGTTGATGGGGTGAAAGAATGCGGAATGCCTATTGGAAGTCATATCATGAAACCCCGTTTTATTTTGTCCCAAGTAGGCAAACGATGTTTGGAGCCGACTTTCCCGTTGCAGAAAATGCCGTGATTGACCCAAGGTTCAAAAAGGTGTCAACCAGATATGGTTCCCTGACACCCATGGGATGACAATAAAATGTATGCACTATGCTACTCACAAACGCAGTTGCCTGTTTACAACTCTGCCAATCCCAGATGGCTAGCGCATTCGCGGCCGCCCGCATCGCAGCGTCATATAATCATTCCACCGCAACCTATGACACCGATGGGTCCCTTGTGTATCACTTCACAGCCGAGCAATAATTGCTCATTAAACTTCCGAACGACCGTCCAAACAGCATTTCTCCAGACCTTCCGGCTCAATGCTAACTCTTTCCAAAATTAATACTTGATGTTACCACGCAAAAGAACTACCTGAACAACATCCTCGTATCTCTGTTTTGGACCGCCATGATCTCGCCAACCTGACTTCACTTGACGATATAGCAACTGCTTTGGATTACGATCACCGACTTTCCAAAGGACGTGACCTAGCCAACGAAGCTGATTGAGTATTAGCATGGCTTTAATCTTGTCCATGTCCGCTCGTCGCAGTATTTCAGCGTTCGGAACCACGTTCGATCTCCGAACACCCAAGATGCGTCTTAGACGTAGTAAATGACAACGGGTCAAATAGCGCACTTTCCGCCGATACAATGTCCAATTTTCACGGTCAAACAGTAGTATAGACAGCATTATTGAACAATAGACAAGCGGCTTAGTGGCCTTTCCAGGCTGTGGTTCTTCCAGTTACATCTTTCAATACGTCAGAAAGTAGTACTGGCTTTCGCCATACGAGCTCTTAACTCTCAGTCAGCGGAAAAATTTGTCGACAACTTGCTACCCAAGTAGCAGAAGTTTGTGCAGCTATCAAAAAGTCTCCGTTGATGCAAGTTTGGAGTGCAGTTTCAAGAACCGCTTTTCCGCTCGAAGAAGGCTGAAAGAAGGAAAAGGTTCCATCTGCATCTTACCTGTGTATGATGTACACAAACATGAACACACTAACACGCATACTTCAAGTATCTGAGCATGTTCGCGTTTTACCAAGTCATGCACACACAGGCTGGACTGCAGTCGGACAAATTCATTTGCATAGCATGATCACACTGCTGACCATATATGTTTTACTCAACACCAGTTCTGAGATACCATAGCGATGGTAACCGGTTGCGATTTCAGTGTTTCACACTTCAGGCCGAGAGACTAACAGTTCGAATTCAAAGTTTACAGTTGTTTCATGAGTAACGATAGTGTCACGTAAATATAATGAGTAGCAATTCCACTTTCTACGAGCAGGCGAATTTGGAGCGGAATTAGTTCGAATATGTCAGGCACTGTCACAGTATTGTTTAATCGTGACACCGAATTATAGATACACATAAAATAAGTGGATATACATAATACATACAATAGGTTAATTGATTATGTAGTTGTTGGTGCACAAGAATTTTAGCAGAACAAACTGATCAGTCTGGTAGTAAACATGTTATACACGGCGGAATATTTTGGGGTACAAACTATGGACCACATATCAATCTGAATATGGAAGAGTGACGTACAACCGTTTGTCAATTAGTCCTGGTGTTGGCAGATTCATACTTACAGACGGGTCTTTCCGAACATTCGGAGTTACGTGCCAAGTTTTCATTACAACTACTTTTGCTTAAGGCACTTGCATTAATAATTAATATTGCTTCGAAGAAATCCACCTACCGTCAAATTGCCAGGAGTTTTGGGTTACCAACAACTGTCAAAACAGTATACTTTTCGAGAAACTTCGTTTTCAACTGCAAAACTAGTCTGTTTCACAAAGCCAGATTTTCATCATACTGCCTACATCTAACCTCAGAAAATGGATTTGCCATCATCCACAATATGGCCCGTTTAAAATGGTATGCCTATTGTTGGACAGTCACCCCCATGCGGGTCAACATCGCTTACAGACAAACTAGCAAGCCGTACTTTCTCATCTTTGTGTATTATTATGAGCAGCATAGTAGAACTGTCTGGTAACTGAAGTCGTTAATAGGACTTTAAGCTTTCATGATGTAATCGTTTGTTACTGCCTTGTCAAATGAGATCTATCTCAGAGTGTCATGTACACATCACGCTTCTGTTAAGTACTTAACATGCACAAACGCTAAACAAACTGGACGAGAGTTGTTGGCGTCAGTTAGAAAGTTGGCGTGTAACTGGAGTGGCAGAGGTATAGCTCTCCTTCATAACCGGCTGAAATTCTACACGCGCAACCAAAATAAATGAGGCAGTTTGCCGCTTGCTTCTCAATACGGTGCAGTTACATCAACTTTGCCGCAAACGGTTCGTTCAGGAAATCATCAGACATCTCTTCCTTAGAAGTCCATCGAAAGTCAAACACAAAAAGTTGGGAACGGACAGAGGACCCACGTTTCATTGCAGGGAGTTAGACAACAGAAAACGAGCGGAGAAGCTCAAGGACGGGCGGTTCGGACATCACATGTACACTTCTATATGTATATGTCGTAATTCACTCAACGTGCAATAGACCATTCTATGAGATGTAACAAGTGAGGTTGACTTTGCGGATCGCAAAAGCGACGGCTTGAGCTGCAATAGGCCTATTTCACGAGCATTTACTGGTAAGAATGTGCATTTTTACTTTCCAGATACATCAAGATTATAACAATCTGACGGAATGATGCTGCCTGTAAGGAAATCCACTTCATCTCATGAAGAAAGTTACCCCATACACGATGAAATCGTACTGGTTAAGTTGTTCACAGTTTGTCCAGCTGTGCCTTATCGCCGTACAGTCAAACGAAGTTGTGACAGATAGGGTGGTTTCAGTAACATTAAAGTTATTCAAGAATGACATGTTATTTAGCGTGATTCACCCAGGAGAAAAACCAAGGAAAGAAAACCCACGTGTGTAATGGTGCAGTGAATCCAGAACAAAAGTAGTGTTGCTTTTCCATGCTACGTCCGAGTAAGTTGGCCATTGCTTTCTGATAACTTCTGTTGCCTGATAGTATCGAAAGTGTATGCACCAAATGTCCGTGGACTGAATACTTAAAACCATCAGTGAATCGCACAAACAAACTTGTTTACTACTCCTCTTAAGTCTAAGTGTAGATGATCAATCACTACAGTAAGGCGCTAATAATTTTTTCTATTCGTTTTATAAAAGTTGGATGTTCTTCACAGCAATTCACAACTATCAGACTCACATACAATTACCGACAAACTCACTTCGAGTAGTGGCAGTAAATAATAGATATTCTTTTGTTAAAGCTCATCGATAACTTTTAAACTTGTCCAGCGGGAAAAGAAAAGGACAATGATCGATCCTTATAAGTTGGCGAAGATACGGAAGGAATGGCGTTAAAGTCACCTTTAAGTTTTACTGGTAGATCAGGGTATAGATGAACGGATGTCGTTATCACATTAATAAAGTTTTTATCAATGGTAAATATTATCTTTTAACATAATTCTTTTTTGATGTAACTGATTCAGCTGATTTTGGAATGGCTAAAGTGTTCTCGGATGATGAGGAATTTCGGACAATCTGTGGGACATACCTTTACATGGTAAGTGTAGTAAAAACCTGTCATATCAGACGTGTTCATTTTACAGTAACAAAATTTTTACACCTCACACTGTTGTAGTCTTATAGTGCTCAATAAACTATAGTTTGTCTATAAATAAACAAGCAGTTACCGTAACTTTTTGAACGTAGGAAAAAGTATTTACATGTTTCCCATCCAAGTTACCAACAGAGAAGTGACAGACAATTGCTTCGCCTTCGTTAGTTTTAAGTGTTATTCAAGGATTTTTATGTTACTATTCATGTTAATTACTACCAAGTCGTCCAGGGTTACTGAAAACTACAAAGAGTGAGAAATTGCGGATGGTATTTTATGACAAAAGTGAATGCTTGTCTAAATGAAAACATGGTCCATTTATGTAGAAACTTATAATCGATTATATGTAGCTATACCTACGTTGGAAAAAGAATTCTGCCAGTCAAAAGTATCTGTTAACGCATACTTACACACACACACACCAACTTACACATGTCAATTCGAGCCTCCTTGAATTAACATTGATTAACAGTATATGTGGGTACTCCGTAGTTGTGAGGCAAACGTTTGCATCAATTATTATCGTTTCTACAGCGTTCATGTGACGCATTCAGTTTTCATCTGAGTATGTTTAATATTTGCTGCTGCCCGTCGCAATTAAAAGGAAATGCAACGTGTTAATTTGCAGAGTAGATCGATAAGTTTGTATTGTAGATCACAGTAAACCTGCTTGTAGTGCATGTGTTTTCAGAGTTCACAAACGTACTGGGACAATCAAAAAGTGAATTCATTAAATTTTTTGATTACTCATAAGTAACTGTGGACTTCTTTTTAAAAATTTATTACGGATATTTAATCTGAACATTTAGCCCTCAGAGTGTACGTAACGCAATAGTGATTGGCTTTTAGGAGCTTCTACGTTCAGATGAACACTTGGGCCAGCCCATTTCTAAAAGAGATCACGTGTTTGAACCCAACTCAGAAGCTTTGGTGACAAGGTAATCATGCTTAATGAATGAGGACCACATAATTTACTCTCCGTATTGGGAAATAGCTTCGGCAGTAGTTATTCACACTAATGACTGAACATCAATACAAGAGAAACCGATCGTATCTACTCTAAAGACAACACGTTGCATCCAGATCATTTGAATCTGAGCAAACCTCCAGTCCGGAAGAAGACGTTTACTATTGTTAAGCTCTCTTTCATAGGTGCCTGCTATAAAATCTACTCGGCAGCGAAAACTCGGAAGAACTGTAAGCGGTGTTCAATTTACATTGATCAAAATCTTTGTTTTTAATACCGACGGCAACCTTATTCAGCGATTTAAGCTAACTTAGTAATATCTATAGGCCTAAGTAAGATCACCGACTGGAAGTAACACGATAGATGGGGCAATTGGTAATTTGAATATCAATTGAACAGCAAGCAGATGAACGATTCCGTCTTATTTAATGGGAATCAGGTAACAAAATGGTTAAGGCGGTCGCCTAAGAATATGTGAATTAAAATTTGACTTATATTTAGAGCAAGATTGTTTACTACTGACGAGCTATAAAGCGAGGGAAACTTAAATGTAAACGGACCTGTTGGAATGTCCACATAAATGCGAAGAAGGCGGTTGGTGTTTAGCTTGAATGAATACATCTTGTCCATAGTCCAGAGTATTCAACAAAACTATAGATGGTTTTCGTATTCAGCAATAAACATAGAGGGTAAACGACCGCATAATTCCAGGTGATAACTATTCGAATAAACCAGTATGCTACATATGGGAGGCGCATGGTAAATGTGACCAAAGTAGCATAGCAAACTGTTAAACGGACAGGCGATGGTGACTCAAATCAGTAACCAAAATCGTAGCATGCCAACCTGTGTAAATACCACCTGCCCATAGGTTTTTTGAAGCATACTCTAGATGAACGTCAGTAGCTAGAGATTCAACTGCTCAGCGATATTCTCAGCATTTTGACTGACAAACGATCATTTACCAACTGTTCAGAAATCTGCGGCGTTAGACTTCTTATCAGCAGAGTAAAATATGAGCTTCGTTGCACAGCCGTTGCTTTCGTCGCAGGAAGCGCCGTTTTTTCTGCTGAAGCATTTTTAAAAGCAACTGTAATTGAACTGAGAAGTTATAAAAGAAACGAGAGAGTCATTCAAGCGGATAAATCAAATACGGAATGTTTTTCTTGCTGTGGAGTTTACCGAGTGCAAACTTTACGCGTTTTGTTACTAATTTTATCTTTTAAGGTATATTTTGGGTAAGTGATCTCATTTTATTGAAGAAATATGAAGAATTTTCTCATCAAATTTTGGACATAATAGGCTCAATAGTAAGCACGACGAAAGCAGCAAACTGTTAGGTATCAAACTAATATAACGATGCATATATATATA
>JTDE01001777.1:98147-110338 GCA_014338405.1 Paragonimus skrjabini miyazakii | reverse complement strand
GTAAATGGTGAGAGCTTCAGCGCAGCAGCGCTCTGCATGGGAAGACAGACCCTCGAGCTTGATCAAAACCTATGTCATAATTCTCTGACAGTGCATGTAGTGCGATCGTCGAATCATCCTCTAGCTTCTGAAGTTGATATGCCTCCTTAGGAGGAAACCTCGTGTGTCTCTTGTGTTCGGCAACTCGTACTTTCAGTTGTCTGCTTGTCTCTCCTATGTAGCTGGCATTGCAATCACCGCATTTGATTTCGTAAACACAGTCTGTCTGGTCGATCATAGAAACTAGATCTTTAGGATGCATCACCAGTCATTCTAAAGTATTATTATTGACCTAACCACGGCAAATCCCACGTGACCTCTGTTCCTTTGTTAGTGTGATCTCGATTACAACACTCCTGAGGAAGGTCACCCGAGGTGGTTGAAACGTAGAGTATTACAACTTGCTCACAACGTTGTGTTATTCTCAATCCATTTATAATTAACATCTTGGTTTATATTTCCACAGGTCCTTAGTAGCATTCATCTCGTCCACAACAAGTGAGATTTAAACGGGCCTAAAATCTGGAGAGGCCTGATTAAAATGCATCTTGTTACTGCCTTCAGACGTGGTATAACCCAGCAAGGTAAAATAACAGCACTTCGCAATTTGTGCGTGGACTTACTTTCATGTCAGATAAGTTCTCCATACTCGCGGATAAAGTTGCAAATTTTCAGCCACCAAATTACGACAATTATCGACGTCCGCTAGTAGCAACTCTAACTCCCATCTGTTATTTGTCCTGCCGAAAGAGCCACTAAACCACTTCGATAGATCTGACATTTCACATATTAAGCTAAAGCCAACCTATTACACTGTATCATATACAGTGCGTTAAATACTCGAAATCTGAGCAGTGCATATTAGGTTTCATTAATGGGGGGTCAATTTGGAATAAACCAAAGCTTACATTGGATTCTAAATATGTACTAAGAAAAGCAATTTGACAGATTGTCCAACGTGACACTGAAAGAAAGATGTGAAGTCGAATTCAACGTTGTGACGTCTGAACTCCCAGAGTAGCTTCGCAGCTCAGGCGGTGAAACATTTGTAGCGTAAGGACACACTGTTTCTGCTGTCAAAGACCCAGTAATGTATAACTGATTTCTGTAACTATCATGTCGAATCAGCGAGACGAAAACCACCAAGTGAGATACCAAATCATTCAGTATTTCCCCAAAAAAGCGTAAGTCAGATGGTTTTTGTAGCAAGAGCAAGCATGGAAGCTCAATTCAAAATAAAACACGGTTCTACCTATGAAGAAATAAATGTGATTGGTCTCGATCTACATGGATAGTTCTACAGAGTTTGATGATAAGTCGATCGATAGCGCGAAGCAAATACGGAACATATGGTCGATTTTCTTTGGTTCAGATTTTATTGAACCCGCCAGTAGTAACCCGCAAAATTGAGAGTACTGACCAGAGGAGGTCAGCAGTTCATCAAGGTAAGTATATCAGCTTCAGCATATATCTGTAGCAATAACCTCGCTCCAGTTAAGCGTATGCTTCAGCAAACCTTTTAAGTTAGTGTTTTTTTTTCTGACAAATTTACGTAGGAATTAATTCTGCAGAACTACTCTCGAAACATTTAAGATAAACAATTTCGTTCATGTCAACCAAGCTGTCTATCTGATGATACAACATCACATTTGAAAACCTATTCAGTCAAACACATGGTGTTTAGGGAAACGGACCCTGTACTCCAACTATTTCCAAGTGTAAGCATGCTGTATGGGTTAGTTTGAATCATAAATTTTGTGAAATGTTTTCTCACGGTATTTTTTCCGTTTTGTTTTTGTGGGAGAACACTGTTAAGTACAGATTCTCAGTTCTATTCTCATCGTTGCACGGTTACTTTGGAAATAGAACCAATAAATTGTGATGAATTTAATCATTCTTACTCATTGATAATTCAAAAACTCAAAAGGATCAACAGAACGAATTTCTGCGCAATAAAATATCAGGAAGCTTTCTGTTTGCGTCCTTTACGCCATACATTATTAGTTGGCAGATTTATCTGTAAAGGTACCGGACATCGCCAGCCTGTATAAGAACTGGATAATATATCAAAAATACACCCACTGAGAATTGATTCTCATACCCCTGTTATGCGGTGAATTTAATCGTTCAAGCTCAAAATGTTAATCGCTAGATCCAGAATGGAAAATGAGTCACTTCGTTAAAATGAAAAATTGACCGTTCCCTAATTCTAAACTATGAGCTGGGGGGAGATAGATTGCTTCCGGCTTATCTCGAGGTCATTTTGTCGCACTTCAACAAGTGAAGTGCAATTCTCCCATGTAATGCTCCTCGAAATGCTGCCACGCCCATCCGATACACCTTACTGTTGCACCCAATCACTAATGAGTGACTACTCCGTTTCAATGTCATGTTATTTTCGAAGTCAGAATGAAGGCAAAATTCGTCAACTTTCCCGATCCTCTCCAGATTCCTGCAGAATTCACGAGAATTCAGTTTTTACACAACTGTTTTCGGTAATGATCATCAGGCCTTTACCATTACATAGGGTAAGTGCGAGGTATATATGAAAATTATAGCGTATCAAATAGGTCAAAAATCACAGAAGTGATGCGAATCACAGTCTACTGGGGAAGGGTGAGAAGGTTCGTGAATGCGTTAGAGTGTTACGCGTGAACACATACCAAAATGGCTTCGCAACGATTCGAGAAGGCTCATTTCCATTGTGACTGGTTCCCACTTACTTGACACTGGCAATCAAATAAATCCGGATGAAGCGTTTCGAATCATTTACAAGGTTCATCAATCCTGCTCCAGAGCAGTCGGAGTGCGATTGTTATCAACAGCCTAGGCTACTGCTACCAGACTCCACAACCCCTGCCTCTGTGACCAGAAAACATTCGTACAAACCTTCCACCTCTCCTGGCCAATCATTCCACATACACTTGAAACCCGCGACACTGCTGAACGCATGCCTCATGACGGACACGTATAACACTCTAACACTCCCACGCTCTTCCAGTAGATTGTGATTAGTAACATTTCTATGCTTGTTTAATGACCTATTTGATACGGTATGGTTCTCACATATGACTCACACTTACCTTATGTAATTCTAAAACATGTTTAGAATTACAGAAAACAGTTTGCTTGCAAAAATTTATATCTTATGAACTCTGTCTGTATCATAAATGGAAATTACACCTTCTCACTGGAACTCAAGGTAATCACCTCGGTAAAGTCATTTCTTCTGCACATATTCTGCAACCCAACAAATGTGTATACTATATAACGATTAACTGTGTACTTTCGCATCAACTGATGACATACTGATGTTGTGAGTTTTTACGGCATCATCGTGTGTTAAAAAGCTGGCCAGTGCATTAATTAAAAGTAATCCGCCATGTTCTCGCAATTTAACTGTTTATTAAAACTATACGGGAAGGCCATAATTGACAACTTTGTTTAACTGTAGAGCAGTTGATCAAAAGTAGGTTTCATTTTCAACAAAAGAGCAAAAATTAACGAATCTAATGAGATTAAGTAGTCTAATACCTTCTGAGACGAACAAGAATGCACAAGGTCAGGAAACGCGAGGAGAAAACCATCAAATACAGTGAAATTTTGATAAAGTAAAAGGTCAATCTGACTTTCTAGTTGACGAATAAGCTGTTTGTGGATACGACTACAATAATTCTTATCGCCAATCGATCCGAACTTACAAATTTACCTGAAGTACATTAAAATGGAACAAAAGTCTCTGTACTGAATTATTCGCAAAGGAGGAAATAATTGATTCGAACGCTACAGAATTTCGGGAGGTTTCACTGTTTGGCTATTGCGAGATGAGTTGTTAAAACTTCATTCTGTTTGTCAGAAAGTGACATAGTTGTTTCTGAATAGAGTTGCACTGGAAATGTGCGCGAAGTTTGGAATTCTGCGTTCATATCGTTTAGTGAACGAAGGAAGGCGATGAGTATAAAGGCGATACCAATGCTTTCATGTCGCAGCCTACCAGCACAAAAAAGAAATGAACAAAAATGTGAACATTCCAGCTAAAATTTTCGCAAAAGTTTGCCCAGTGGTGTGTGACAGTATCGTGCTTTCAAGTTAATTTTGAAAATAAACGCTATAACGTGGAGGTTAAGAATATACTGACATAGACGTGATCCACTTGATTATGGAAGCATCTCCGAAAGTAAAAATACATATCCAAAGATCATCTCCTTTACTCGGAATGCATTAAACATGATTTTGCACATCATTTAACCACCACAACGCAGAAAATAGGTCCATGGTGTATGTGAATTCTAATTTCACATTCAACTTTACTTTACTCACATGTTTACAGTAGTATGCCTTCATCTCCGAATTTAACATGACCCGTCGCTTTGCAATACTGGCTCTTACTCCTCACTGTTTGATACGTCAACATTTATTTCACTTCCATAAACTCTATATCGGCCGTAAACAGTTGAATTGTATCCGACTTTGTTACTTATATTTCGATTCCTACAACAGTGTACCATATCCGTTTACATCAGTAGCAGTAACGCACAACAAAGTTTACCGCTAGAACTGAACGATTTATCACGTTTCCGCTGCACTGTTATATGCGTTTGTAAACCTGGTCGTAATTAACCGTACATTTAAATTTTTTATTATCGAATTTGTAGAACCACGTTTGATACCAGTGTATACATATAAATTTAGGTACATATACATATTTATTTATTTAAAGTATTAAAAAGGGGCACACACTGAGTGGTGAACGATTTATTGTGGTGTTTCAAATCCACACTGGGATTCGTTATCAAACAAATAAATGTGTTGGAATGAGATTGTTCTGTCGCTCACCGTGTTCGCCTGTCGGTCAGTCTTTGCCCGTTTTTCGTTTCAGTGTCAACTATGCTGACGTAGCGGCTGTCTATGTCGATGTGTCGATTGAACGAATTGCGCGAATCGAGAGCCTCCAGTACAAAACGTTCCCCTTTCACCTTTGCCCACGCGACCACTTTCGCATGATCTATGTTGGCCTCCTGGCCTGGGTCCGTGCGGTGGTGCCATAGTTGTGATCTAGGGTCGGCTCGTCGCATCGCTAATTAGTGTTCGTGGACGCATGTGCGCAGCTGTTTGTCTGTCTCTCCAACACACTGCTGGTCACACCTCAGACATGGAATCGCGTAGACCACGCCAGACTGTTCGTATGACTTTACCCGATGCTTAGCGTTCACAAAAACTGAACAGTGTTGAGTTTGGCTTGTGTGATATTTGAATGCCCAGTGGTTGAAGCATCCTTTGTGCTGCTTCACATATACAGGCACTGTCATTCACGTTTTGGGTTCTGTACGTTCAGTTCTTGTGAAGTCTCGGATAGATGCTTTTATGAAGCTACTTGGGTATTCATTAGAAGCGAGCAGTTTGAACAGCAGGTGCTTTCGTCCTTGTATTCTGAGTCCAGTTGAATCACAGTGCGTGTCTGCATGTCGGAATAATGTTCGCACACAGCTTTTATATTGACATGCTGGATGATTGCTATCGAACCTGAGAATGACGTCAGTTGTTGTCTGTTCGCGATAGACAGTAGTTTGAAGCTTGCCACCACGTCTTCTTATCACCGATACATTGAGAAACGCTAGGCATGAATTTTCTCCCTCTTTGCGTGTAAAGATTATTCCATCTATTATGTTATTCAAACAACTGTGGAATTGGTCAAGCTGAGTACGAGGTGAAACAACAAATGTGTTATCCACATATCGAAGTCAAAGTTTAGGTTTGAATCTCTGAAAGGCTTCACACTCGAAGTAATTCATTACGGCGTCTGCAAGTAATCCTGATATTGGTGAGTCCATTGGTGTGCCTCTATTCTATTGGTAGACTCGGCTGTTAAATTGTAGGTAAGTCTCCATGCAAAACTCCACTAACAGATTCAATTCTCTTGGAGAAAGATTTGTCTTGTTGTGAAGCTATCGTCCTCATTTATCAGGAGCTGCAAACTTTCTATCGCAAGTTTCTTCGGTATGTTAGTGAAAACCGACGTAACATCGAAAGAAACCAGTGCATCGTCTTCTTCCAATTCCAAGCTCTTCATCCGTCTCAAGAAGTCGGTCGAGCTGTTTGTGTTGTGATTATCATGAGGTAAACATGGCCGGAGAATACGAAAAAGGAACTTCGCCAACTGCTGGTTCGGGGCTGTCCTGAATGCAGTGATTGGTCTTAGTGGTACTTGATCCTTGTGGAGATTTGGCAGCCCGTATAATCGTGGTACTGGTCCCTCAATGGGTCTAAGGTATTTGACCTGTTCTTCTGTGATATATATATATATATATCCAGCCCAGACCGTGCGTAAGATTAGGCTACCAGAACACATAATCCGAATCTTCTGTCCATTTGACAGTGTGGATGAGTTGTAAACGTCCAGACGGCGCAGGGCATAGTGGGTGCTAGCTGCATAAATTACAGTGAAATAAACATTCCCACAGGATTTCTAACTGACGCGAAATACGACCGATCAACTGACCACTGATTCCGCTTCGAACACAGGGTCTGACTAGCCGCTTCAACTTTAGACTTTCCAGCCCACTGAAGTCAGTGGATAGTAAAATGAGGCACCTCTCTGTTTGTCCACAGCTATTTTTTCAGCAAAACTTCTATCACCTAGGCCAGTAAGTACCAACGAAGAACTTGTGAGTTGTGTTGTCAACTGCAGCATAAACAAACAAGCCTAAACTTGTGAAATTTTCTTCCAAATGTACTAATTTCAATACGGCAGCGTTTCGCTGCTTGATATTAATGTGTTTGTTACAAGCAACTACACAAACTTTCAGCACAGTCCAACCGAACACATAACTTTCAACTACCCATTATCTGATTCCTTTTGTCAACAGAACAGTTCCAATGTAGCTGCAGTAAAGGAATTTACTAAAATTGCTTCACATATGAAGGGTGATTAACTCGCTGTTTCTGCTGTTCATATACTTCCAGAGTTCCTCAGCAGTCAAAACGTAACGAACAAACTTGTTTCCCTTACGTCACCTTCAGAACAGAAATAGTCGTCTAGCAGGCCTAACATGGATCTTACTACAGTGTGAATTATGTGTTATTTGAAAGAATACAGATGTGATTATTGTGCTGCTGTCTCACACGTCCAAAAAATGGCAGACCATCCAATCTGAGCGCTCAAACAAACCATACACGCAAACACAGATTAAAAATTTGCAGTCGGGTTTCAATGGTCTCCGCAACATTTCACACTTCTGATGCAAACACTTGTGGCTCGGTTCATCAGCTCAAATTAGATAAGCAAGTCAGCTTTGTGATGCGAATTAACTTCGTAGGTGAGATTGTGCTAAAAGTCTTTCGTTAATATCCGACCGTCAGTCAAGCGTCGTGATGTTCGCTTTCGTCTTCCTACAAACGCCGATCTGTGTGACTGATAATTTGCTCAACAAAAGCAAGAAGTTCGGCAAACACTAGATAAAGCCTCACGATCGACATTTGGTCCTTGGACTGAAGACGTACGACTGGCTAAGAGGTGAACGATAATCTTATTTCTGGAGAATGCAAGGTCGTCCTCAGGATCATTCCGAGTCTTCCGACCAGCGCTACACTTCAGATTTCACAGTTTCTTGAGATGTTCATGTGGCACATTTTATGTCAAACGGAAGATTCATAATCCCGCGCTTCTAGCTTGTACATATTACATACATAAATACTTACTTTCAGGATATATGTGAAATAATTCACGGAAGGTTTGGTAAAAAACATGAGTCCTTCATCTAGCACGTGGTCAGCTGAAATTTAATGGATTTGATTTACTGCACATCACACCACTTTCTGTTTCGGCGTCACTGAAACAAAATGTTCATGGCAGGAAGACTAATCACTAATTGCACGATTTCTATGTATGCCTTGTTGAATCAGAGCAAATGAACATCTAAAAAGCGCAACACCAAGCAAGCGTTCCGTTCTCTTCTGTTTCTTCAAGGAACCTGTACCACGTTGATATCTGCTGTACATAACATTTCATCAGAATATCATTCTTTCCAATATTAATTAATTCCATGGTTAAGCCACAACGAGTTAAAAACCGAAAGATTTAAATCGCTTGATAAAGGCTCTCTGAGAGGGTCGAAACGTTGCGAAACCGATAACTCTTTTGGTTTTTAACTCGTTGTGACTTAACCAAGGAACTACATAATAATGAACATCAGCACAACGCACAATATGTTTTCCCATATCCGTTTATGGTTCGGAAGTACTATCAGTCTTTTCAAGTTTGTTTATTTAGATATCCCAGCCAGCAGCAGACCTAGTTTGCACGACATTGTGATAGCATTTTTTTTCCATCAGCCAAAGTTGCCTCCTTTACCCGTAAGCTAGAACACGTACAGATATTCAGTTATTATTCCAAGATTCGTATCATATGAAAGAATGTGATCAGTTAGAAAATGAATAGTTTCTTCAGTGACATTTTTGAAGGCCGCAAGCACATGTCCAGTGATAACAGTCTTTTTTGCCTGCAACACTCTGACCTTTTGTATTTACTATGGATCTGAATGCATGCTTACAGTTGTTTGTAGCCAATCCGTAGTGGAATACCTCCAACGGTTCGGCTGACTATTGCTGCAGTATATGACACGTTCAAGTTGGCATGTTTAAAATCAAAAGTAGACTTACACTATGCTTATTTACCGCTGGTAAGCCATAAAGTCTGCATAAAACTGAGTCGTCTAATAGTCTACGTGAGTCAGAAAGTTGCGGTCGGATGTGGAGGATATTGATTTTTTAAAAACAGTTGAAATAAACGATTGATCAAACTGTTTGGAATACTTTTTCGAACTTTAATTAGACTGTTTTGCCTTGTCGCGTCCAAACTTGTTTCAAACACAAAAAGGGAAGTGTACTTTTATTCCAGTGAGGAACTTACTCACCTGTTTCACCGATGTAGATGATCAAACACCTATTTATAAGTTGAAATGTACAATGAGTTAACATTTAAAATCATTAACCTATTAATGGCTAACTTTATTAGTCAACAGAACATGAAACTGCACTTGGTGATACGGCGTTGCAGTCGGGTACAACTGTTCCATTGATCATATCATTTAACATCATCAACAACTGAGGAAAATCATTCAATTCTAGGAATGTAGACTTTTATTCCGTACGCTAGGATGGTCTCAGTAATATGTGGCCAATGGTCAAAATTCATCGGAGTACATGATCAGTTTGAAAATATGAGTATTAGGTAAACCGCGGCCTTATATTATGACATAGTTCACAGTTAATATCTCAATTGTCTGTTTTTTATACCATGTGTGCCGTACGCAATAAAGTTCGTAATTCGGTGCAGATGCTATCAGAATTCTCGAGGGGTGCACAGAAACCCAGTCTGCTTCAATACATTGAAATGTATTATGGTTTTACACGGTTAGATGTGCATTTTGCGTAAGCTGTGAATATCATTTGGACAAAATACAATAAAAACAAAGGACTAAAATTATGTAATTTGTAACTTATGATCTTAACGCTACCTAACCCTTAAAAGTTTAATTCTATTTAGAACCACCAGGCAGATTGAGTGTTCACACATTTCCTGTGGAAATACTGACACTTCTAGACGAAGATATCTGGTAAAGAATTCTTTCGTTAGATTGTTTTTCTGTGACTGTAATCAAGTTTGTAGATACGAGCTTTCACGTTTCTACAGTAGAGTCTAAAAATTTAACAATAGACTGTAAAATGGCCACTTACAATATGAACTGAAAGTTATATCTTTTTATTTGTTTTAGGCACCAGAAGTACCAACACGTAGTTACTCAGTTAAGTCGGACGTGTGGAGCATGGGGGTTATGATTCTGGAATGTTTGTTTGGTAACCGGAAGCTACGAGAACTCTATAGAACAAACCAACTGGGGTAAATCTGACTGAGTTTGTGGTAGTTATTTATTCGTTAACAAGACAAATATACTATTTATAATTCCTATTTCTTGATACTGCTGACAACTTCATCGTCCAGAAATCAATCTATATGAACAGAACTCCCAAAGAACTTCTCTACATTTACTTTAGTTCAATGAACACTTCATGTTTTCTGAGCATCTTCTTCACACGAGATTCGTTGGCAATTATCATGCCTTATCTTTGTTTGTCCAACAAACAACGACAATTTCTGTCAACTGCAGTTTGTATTCGGTTTAAAATTAGACGGCTTCTTGAAATCTAGTTAATATTGAAGACTACCCTTCAAATGCCAGTATAATTCTGAGTGTTGATGTAAAGCGAAATTTGAAATAACGAGTTTCCGATGAAAAAATGGACCTGCGTATATCTTTAAAGGTTTCCCAATCGACTTTGCGTAGTCATTATTTCTTCTGTCATCAACCTGAAATTAATTGGAAAAACTTAACCGTTATGTTACGAAAGTTTCCAAAACATTTTTTTGTTTTGCAGTTCTTAAAGTAATGACTGTTCAGTTACAAGATTGAACTTGATTTGTGCAACCTGGTGTGCCTTAAACAAATTCTACAACTAAGATGAACTTAAAACTCATATTATTATCGGTGTTGCACAAAACAGTATATTTGAGTTCTTATGAAAGTTTTCTCTTGCGTTCAATTACTGGTTTCAATGGAATGGATACGGTGCACTTGTGAACGTGCGGAGTGCATAGTGGATTGTTTCTATATGCTGGCCATAGATGACCGTTTATAACCAAGGTCACGCAACATTCAAGTTTTGCGTGGTATGAGTACTGCTGACGGATTAGCTATCAGAAGACTGGTGTCTATTTCCGTTACCCGGATTGCTGACCTGCCTGGCATGAACACAACTACCCAGTAGACTGTGAGATAATAAGATGGTCTTTTTTCTTGGGTTATCAGAAAAACATTCTTCAATCGGGCTGATTATCCAAGTTATAACAAGCAGATTATCACAATACCCAGGAGAATGATGACTGCAAGACATCATGTGTGTGCAAATGTAAACGTCTGGGTGGGATTCCGACGTCAACACGTCAATCGAAGTTACAGAATGAAAGAATCCAGTGAACGGTACGCGCTTCAATGTGCATACTATAAGCGTCACATTTTCAGCGGATTGTCAGACATACGATAAATACGCATTATGACAGGAAAGTAAAGTAGGGCATAATGGGAAGCAACCGTTTACGATCATTAGTTGGTCAGGCCGCTTCGTCTATGGATGCTGAATGACGTAAGCGTTATTGCTTTGTCCGGTTTTGGAATTATAAGCCAAACTGTAGAGGATTTTAAGTAATTATTTTTAGATAAGCATACTTCCATTCTTTGGTCCCACCGCAACCTTTTATGTGGTTGTCAACAGTGACGTTTGAACTGTCAACAACGCTTACATTATATCAGTCCTTCAGCAACAACGTTACTAACTTAGCAAATCTTTGACGCAAATCAATTTTTGCGTCAAATACATTGACGTCTTCTTCCCATCGCAGAAAACTTGTCACTATGCGGTTGTATTGTGTTTACACAATTCTGTAAGGCGATCGTCGATCGTACAAAGAGGACTTACATCAACCGTTAGCAGAAGTCACGTAAAAAGCTTGCTGAAGAACCAATTCCACTGGATCCCAGTAAGTATGTATTGAACTGTTCTTCAGTGCATTTGAATTCCTTGCACTTAGAAGCTTTAGCTTTGTTTCCAGATTATAAAATACCATCATATAGGCCTAATCGTATTTATGTTGAAGCCCAGTTTGAGAGCCTATTTGATCAGTTATCAGATCTTCAACCAACCACTGCTGACAATTTAGGCTGGCTCAAAACCAAACTCACTGATATACCTAATGGGTTTATTATGACTCCAATCAACGATCGTTGTGCTGTTACAAAGCAACACCTACAAGCACTAAGAGAACTTAAATCAAAAAATTTAGTAATACTTAAACCAGACAAGGACTCCGGTGCAGTCATTTTAGACAGGGACACGTATGTGCAGAAGATGCTGTCAATATTAGGGGACCGAACACAATTTCAGCAAATAGACACAGTGGACAACGTCACTGAAATAGAAGGCCGCATAAGACGGCATCTTCAACTTCTGTTACAGCTGCACATAATCGATGACGTGTGGGACGTCGACACCTCAACTCTACGGCCTCCCTAAGACTCACAAGTCTGGAATGCCTCTTA
>JTDE01001777.1:17122-82175 GCA_014338405.1 Paragonimus skrjabini miyazakii | reverse complement strand
GTTTATACAAAAACATATCTCTTATTTGCTTCGTACACTCGTTTGAACACGAAATTACACTTCAAACTCTCCCAGGAAGTGTAGAAGCTGGCCACCTTAAAGTCATAGGTGCATAATTTTGACCGAGTGGTAACAGAACGAGACGAGTTAGCGATCATTTTATGATGGAAGTAACTACTTTATGTGGACATTGAAAGTTATCAGAAAGGTCACGAAATACTCGCTGCCTCCTTTAAACTCCTACGTTTCTGTATTAGTTTGTAAGCTTTCGATATTTTTTTGGGATTATATTTGATAAGATGGCTTGAAACTATTGATTTCTTCCTAACGTTGTATACTTTGTGAGGAGATTTTCCAATAAGCTGGAATACAAGGATTACGAAGTGAGCTCAAAACGATTTACTTTGACTCTTTTCGGCACTCTGACACATTTCCTTAACTGGATTTCATACCATTGGAGAGGTGTATTTTGACCTGTCGTTTTGGGTTAACTAACTAACATCCATGGTGCGAAGAGATGAAGTAAATTGAGCTATGCTGTTTCTTTTTGGGTTACTGGACAAAGTTATGGATGACTTCCATGTCAAATAACAAAATGATTTTAGCATCTGATTGCCCATAACAAAACTTACATCGACTTTGAGCAATTCTGACGCTGTGTATGACACTTAGATTTTTCATTGCCAGTCTGAACAACTTAACTTAGGCAAGAGTCTTCACTCTGAAGCACACGAGTTCAAACTCGGTCATTTTCATATTCTACCCTCCTTGACCACCGTAATTTAATGGCACACAGTCTTACTTGATGGTTGATAGTAAACGATTTAAACATTCTTCATTGAATCCTGTCAGATGTGGCTTTTCAAAACAAAACTTTAAACTTAATCAATTCTTTCGCATTGGTGAATCTGTTTGACGTAAGTCTTTCTTCTACCTGCTTATTAGGTGCTTGTGAACAGATGTTATGTAGACCACGGACTTTCATTTAGGTAATTAAAAAGCAGGATCAAGGTACGAAGGCTAAGCAGTAAAACTATCTGCTGGTTTCTACGTCATAGGAACCGGGTGCTTTCAAACGTCTATTGCCCCCTGTTACCTCCTCTTTCTTTGTTAGTGTTAAGTCACATTTGAATGCAGTAACAACAAACATGATCGTCAAGTTCTGCTTTAAACCGTACCCTTAAGTAATGTGGCCAGTGCTTTCGTTAATATTGGCGGTGGTACACGAAATAGCAATTTAATCCAAGAAAACAAATGCGTTAAGAGGCAAAAATGAAACAAAACATTGACGGTTCACGAAGAAAAGGTGCCAGGTGACTTACCTATGACGGGATACCTTTTTAAAGAGCGTTTCCAACCAGCGGTGTGACCGGTTGTGAGTTTTCAAAGTGGCTTTTAAAAGTATTCTTCCACAACACAAAAAGCAAGGCCATTATGACCTGTGACCAAACCATCACCTAGCCGTCACACAGCTTTTCCTCGTCACAAACAGCCCCACTGAACAACAGAGTACATGACTCAACTAGCCTAAACTGCGTATTTTTGTTCCCCGGTTACCGGATGCAATTTCACTTGTTCTCCGAGTTTGTACTGACGGACTGTTGCACTGTTGGTGCACTCATCCCGTTTTATGTAAGGTAACTGGTGGGGACAACAGTGATCGAATATTGACATTGTGAATACAACTTCTATGCAGGTGGACTAGTCATCCGATCGAAAAACAAAATTGAGCATACATAGTATTTGTAAACCGTCCTTCACGAGAGTATCTATCTTCTTTACAACATCTTGAATAATAAAGATTAACAGACGAGCCACATGCTGACACTATCTTTAAGGACATTCTCTCTACCATAAGCTGATGGGATGACACTATCGAAAGTCCCCCGTGGCCTGCTCGCAACAAACAAGGTTGGTTCCGTGCAAGCCTTATCTTTTCTATGCGACTTTACACCTTGAAGGCGCAGGTTAACCGTATCATTTACTCAGTTCACCTTGTATTGCAAGCTCTCTGTAAAAGCCGAGTACAGCGGTGTCATCCGCATGGTGAACATCAGTCAGCCTACTTCTAGTGGAGGATACACTCCAAGAATACCTGGACACTTCAGTACTTCTTCAAGAAGAGGTGAATCGAACAGCTTGTCGGGAAAAGTTCAGGATAGCCGTTCACAAATGCGCACCTTGTGTACATATGGAGTGTACAACTTCAGCAATTCAACCTTGTTCACTAGGAATTCTGTGCAAGGAAGGCAACCTCAAGTAAGTATTAGGCAAACGAATCAAATACAACAGTCAGGTCAAAAGATTCCACGATTGTTGACAGTGAAAAGAAGCTTTGATGTTACAGCGCCTGTCGCATGGCGGAGAAGTGTTTGATACATTTAGGACCAAGGTGGACGTCTGCCGATTTTTATCTTATCCGATTCTTTCTGTGTTTCAAGAACGATTTCGAGCACACCCTGAATATGACTTCATACGACGATGGCAAGGATTACTGCAGACTAGCATCATGCACATTCTCCTATATCGGTTGCAATGTTGCAGTCAGTTTGGAGAATATCCTACCACAACAATGGAATAGATTTGGATGAAAATGGTTCACATCGAGAAATTTATTATGTTCCAATAACACAAGCCCATAAATCACTCAAGTTTCCGGAATAGGATCTTCTGGAGTGCCAGGGCTTATCATATACGTCCGTCATGCACAGATGAATGTGATCACTGATATCCTTTGAACTGCTCCCTAACGTATTTCATCTCTCCCTGAACCAGCTCCAACAAGCAGTAAATTCCTACGCAATCTTTTCACAATCAGCTCGATACCAAATTAGATAAAGACATCCACGTACTCGCTTTTGAGGATGCCTTTTCCATCTCTTCAACTCGTTCAACTTTTCGTAAGCTTGGAGGTTAGTTTACGTTGGTCTTCGCCTTATTCAGTTTCAGAGAGGGTCAGTTGACTTTTGTTCATAAGCCCAGACAATTTAACAGAAATATACTTTCAATAAAATTGCACAAATTTGTTGAAATAGACTCTGACTTAGCAGATTTGCATAGCCGTTGGGGACTCTGCACAGTAACTATGAGAATCTCTTCGCTGGTATAATTAAAGCAGTTTGATTGTCAGCGCTTTCAGAACTCAGTTGAACTCAGTCCTTGAACAAACTACGCAGCCACTTCTCTTGTAGAATGAGACAACCGAATCAAGCTTTCGAACTTGTATTATGAGCTTGTATTATGATATCCGAATGGTTAGTTTGTCTTAGAAATGATCCCGATAACATCAGGGCTGACGTCTGCTTGACCAAATTTATATGGTACTTATAAGTAGAAAAGTGAATTTCATAAGTTAGATAAGACCCAACTGCATATGTCGACCAGTAACTTAAACAGCGTGTGGAACAATTGCTGTACTAGCTGAGGCAGGCAGCCACATCGGGTGCTCGGAACCTTCACGTTAGGATTCAGTTATTCGCACAATCAGATGTGTCATTTGGAATCCATGTGTTACATGATATTATTATCAGTACAGTAATAATGGTTGATGGTAAGTAGTTTAGGAGATCGGAGAATTTAGAAGGAACTCAACTGCCAAAAATTCGTATATCGGTTGAACTGGAACCATCGACAGAAACAGCACGTTCGAACTTGGCACACACTGCAAAACCGGGTGTTTGGAAATCACGCCGACTGTCCAGAAATTTCAAGTTCGGACACAACTGCTCGTCCATTCCACCGTATCCTATGGAATCCCCCAAATGATCCAGCGGATTGACTGCTGTAGCAAGCTTTCTCAGACAGTTCACTTTGGAGCTCACCAACGCCGTTGTCGAGCGTTGAAATTATATTACTCACAAGTAGAGTGGCAGATATGACAAATAAACACCTTACCAATCAGTAACCTTTCTGTTCTGTCAGCTAGTTTTGGCCGAGGTAATAAACTGGAGGAACATAAGCAACCATTCACCGGTATCCAATCGAGGAAGTTTTACCGTGCTTTATGGTGCAATCACCAATCTGTCTTGATTGCGAGATTCAACTTCAATACGAAGATGCAGTGAATGAGACATTGCTGTATGATCCCGATCACTGCTACGATCAGCGAATCTGTTCAACTCTAAACCAGCCTTTTGAATTATGCTTAAAGCATTGCGACCATTTTGTATTGTACGCTAGCGGTCACGGAAAATAGTTGGATGATTAGACTGTTCCATATTTTAGACATTTTCCATCCCTTTCCCTTCTTAGTTGAAAAACTGTGCAATTAAATTACTCTAAATTGAAACATGATCGCAAAATCAAGAAAAGTATTGTTGGCTGGTTTCTCTATGACAGGTCACGACATTTCGCATCCATATTGAAGAAGGCTAAAACACCCACTTAGGAAGTTGTACATGGTACTGCTGGGCGATTTGTAACAGTCTACAAAACCCAGCGAACACTGTTTTTAAAGGGCATCATCATCTTGTGTATAAAGCCGCTTTTTGTTTGCAATGCTCCACGTTTAATATTCGGCAGATCGACATGTTTGAAACCTTTCATTTTCTGAAAGGAACCTTGCTAGGACATAGTTAAGGGTATTTGTCTATGTACAGGTGTGTTGGTTCCAGATGGTTAATCTTGACCGCTTCATTGAAAGACAGGATGTGCATGTCATTACAATGCACTTGCTTCTGAGTATTGGATAAAAGTGACTTCAGAGTCAACCAAATGTTCAAGTACAACGGCCCTTGCAGATTTAATTTTCACCACATGTATACTCTAATCAATAATCGTCATGTGCTTTGGCGCCACTAAGTGGTCCCATTGATTAGTAACAAGTATACTCGGGAATTCGGTTGGTAACCATGGGTACAACTATACGATAAGTTCACTGTGCCTATGGGATCAGTTGTTCCGTGATTTAACTAAAAGTGTGTTAGTTCAATATGAATTTTTTTATTTTCACAAGCTGCTTTGGTTACTTGTTATATCTCGTTCCACCCTTTACTGATTGATACCAAATACGTTTTTGTCGTACAATGCAATTATGAGTAACTACAGTTTGCTGGGTCGACATCAAATTGATCAAATAAGTCAGACAGACGCATATAATAATCTAAACAATGCTAGGTTGGTTTCCAATAGGATAAGGCTTCTGCTATTTGAACACTGGACAGTCAAAGTTGGGTTAGAATACGATGACTTTCTTTACACACTCTTTCTATACAACTAATAAGGATATCTCGAAACGGAAATTAAACATTCCAATTCCGTCCAAATAATGTAACTATTTGAATGGCACCTCATTTCCGTACATTGCATGATCATGTTCATAAGACTCCCGTACATAGCCTCTAAAGAACGAAAATGTTGAACTTTCTGACGACTACCAGTTTTTAAATTTGTACGATAAGTACAATCTTATGAAAGACCGCAAATGTTGTAAGTATATGGGTGGCTTTTCGAAATCGGACATACAATTAACAACACCTACAGATTCTACGTGACAAGGAGAGGTAAGTTGGAAGGTGTGAAAAAACGAACAGTTCGTTTGGTGTTTTAGTGAACATATGCTTTAGGCCTATAGAAATGTTTTTAAATTAGCTGTTGCGTTTTGTTGCAAAACATACCAATTTTCTGGTCTGGTTATTAAAATCACATTAGAAATTGTTTTTCCTTGACTAATTTTTCTGCATCTGTGTGTATACTTTCCATAATCTTACACAGATAATCTTTATACAATGCATTTATTCAGATGTTTACCCCCATTAAACATCAGCAGTGTCGACATACATTTCAATGTTATATTTTATAAACCGTGTTTTCTAAACCTTTAACAGATAGAATAAGACGACATGCATTTTTCCGAGATGATTCAGGTACGTTGAATTTCTGCTTGCATTTAGCGAACACGAAACGCAGGTTCCCTTCCAGTATTTTGGTGGCAAACGTAGATTTGTTATGTGTAAGTGTGTAACTGTTTCAATTCTATCTGTAGCAAATTATGTAAGAGAGCGTGGATTGACAAAATCAAAGGTTTTAACCGACAAACTTTAACACTTTCATGCAACACTGTGGTAAAAATTTCGATGAAGATAGACTTCCGGACAAGTGAAGATTTGGGAATTGAATGAGGGGCCAATACGTCAATAATTCAAATCAATTAAGAAGTCTATGTCCGTGACAGGTTCCTGTCTCCGGTACAGTATCCTTTCAAACAGAGTTCGTGAGACTATCTTTGTTCATTGTAGGCCGCGGAGTTAGCATGGTCTCATCCTATCGACTTAACCGCATTACGTACAGCATGTACGTGGTGCTTTGGTCTCATTCTATTCACCCATTACATTCCGCAACTCCTGCCTGACTAACCATTAGTAACCTTGACATGTCACTAATCTTCGAGCAACTGCAAACAACACCGATTTTAATTATTGTTTATGAGTTAGTATATCATTATACCCATGGATTTGTAACACCCAGGTGATTTTAAGACTGTAACCCGTGAAGATGCAGAAACTGCACTTAGTGGACGTCATCGTGCAGAAGAAGCAATAGACACTGGATAGATTGAACATCACCCACAACTGACCGCAGCTGTTGCATTTCCATACTTATGACAACCAAAAATCAATTACTCTTGATTAACGTCTCTGTGGCACAGCTGCACAGCATTTAGTGGCTCTGTTAACATTTCGCACACATTCTATTTTACGGAAGTTTAATTTTTTCACGTTCGGTTTGGATGGCAGGGTATCTACTTCCGTCACATATCTGGAATATAAACCAGGGTACAAAAAATCAAGTATGAGCAAAGGTCAACCTGTAATTTATATGACATTGAAAGACAGTCTACTTGCCGGCTAGCTGTCCCGTAAACCACAAATAACGAAACTTGTAGCCTGGTGATGAAGTCAACATAAATAGTACAAACAATCCAGTAACTCATTCTAGTTGTTTTGTAGCATACGATGCCATGAATGACATGTACTCACTGACCAAAATCGGTCCGTAACACGCTACAGGTTATGTGACTATTGCAATCAATCAGGTTTATTGAGCTAATCTACATTAACCACACATCCTATTAAGCAGACGGTAGATACAAGTTATTTTTTCATGCGTAACAAACTTGTTCGAATCCACAGATCAGTGTGGATGTCATGAGCAAATAAGATGTTTTCTGATAACTTCAACAACTGCTTTTATTTAACTTAGATTGTCGCATAGAAATCACCCACGGTATCACAACCTACATGACGTTATTTCATACGTAGGATACATAAAAAGTGAAAGGATATACTAGGTTAACCTCATCTAATGCAGTTTGATGCAATATTACCAATGTGCATAACTTTAAAAAATACATTAAATAACGTTTCACTTAGTTGTTTCGTTTTTATTAGACAGTGCAAATATATGTTTTTTCTTGATTTACTAGTTTCCACACAGGCTACGCGAGACGCCGTCCCTCTGCTATTGTTCCGAAATAATCCACCAGTTACTATAGAGACTTTGAAAAACGTAATGAAAAATCTTGATTCAACACCCAATGAAGAATCTGTAAGTGAACTGACCTATTCGATTAATAATACGATTGACCTGGAGCTAATGAAATGTTGGCTGATGTTCCGATGTTCTCTTAGAATACTGACGTTAACAGTTTTAGGGAAGCTTCTGAGCTGACCGGTTACAATTAAATACAAACTTTCCGGTAGTGTCGGTCATTACATATCTGTGTCTATAAACTGATTATAAAGTATATCTACAAATTTAATTCAATCTTTTTCTACAATTTTTTGTTCTAGAGCATTAACAGTGTTTCTGGTTTCCATGCCAGGCATATTGAGTCCAGTTTTACTGTAGAATTAAGTGAAAATGATCACTTCTGTGTCTGTCTCCTTAATTTCGCCATATTGAATTATCGCACCTGAACTTTCAAGGTGTTTAATAGTGCGAATTTGTAGGTAGTAATTCACATGTTAACAAAAATCGAGTCAATTGCCATCAAGACATATAAATCACAGTCACAATAGTTTTAGAAGTTAAGTTGTATTATGGGCGTTTGCGCGGAATTGCACTGAACTCTAGAGGAATTTAGAAGTGACCTCATTGCAAAATCTCTGGACTTCGGCTAGATTCGAACCATCGAAAGAGACAACTTGCCAAAACGAGGTAATTGCTATACCAGCTTAACTACGAAGCCACACCAGAAGCTCAGAAATTTAATATTTGAACCTAGTTACCCGCCTAACCAACCGTGTCGAACTGAATTCACCAAATGATCCAGCCGACTGACTGCCCAAGCAGGATTTCTGTAGGAAAATGACAAAACCACTATGATTACGTCACTTCTGTGGACAACATAAATGTAAACAAAAGTAGACCACAACTTTCAGCTACCAATATTGTCACTATAGTAATTCGTCTTGGAGCAGTCGTTTAACCTACAGATGACATGCCTGGTTTTAACGCTCTGTCAGAGGTTTAGCTGCTCAAAACCCTACATCGGTCTACCCAGAGATGCATGGTGCCTACAACATACGCTTATTAAATGACACCAAATCTCAAGTTCTCCACGTTACAGCAATAACGTGGTCCATAAAAGTATCGGGTGGAAATTTTAATAACCATGTTTTTCTGTGATAAAAGACTTTCACTTAACGACCAGGGCACTTTCAGCACAACTGAGTTAATATCTAACAACTGAACCCTATAAAGAAATTATGATAAGCCCAACAGGTTCTGAATAAGATTTCGACCATCATGGATCGAAATGTGGGCGCGTGAGAAGTCCGTCTGAAATTCATAAAGCTTATCTGACTAAATTTGTTAGGGTTGAAAAAGTTATTTTGGAAACTGAGCACGGTTTGCTTCACTCTGGATAGATTACCCACTACTTAAGTTAGTGTTACAGCATGATGATTAGGAATCTCCAAGTTCTGTCAGACGGAGAGAAGAATTTGGTGTTTTGCTTAGTCAGTCCGAACAAATGGGGATGCACTTGGATTATGGAAGCCATACAGGAAATTACACAACATTCTATGACTTCCGTGAATGTTCCACAGGCCAACAAATTGTCTTGTACTACACTGTATTTTTTTAACATGGATATCAGGTCTGTCTGTAGGATAATGGTCCAGTTTGTCTGTGAAGATGCTATTTTATTCGTCATTTATGCTGAAATCCCATGGTAATGTAATCGATATACAGAAAAGCCGAATTTTTCATCCAGATCGCTGTTATATTTGTTCATTTTTCCTAGCTCTTGTACTTCCTTTTCCACGAGCTGAAATTGATCAACCAATTGTCGTTGGCCTATGAACTTGAAAGCATCCATTCTGAACCCAAAAGAGGATAAGAGTTACTCTTTAAACAGCTGGTTTCAGGGAAGTGGTGGACAGCTTTTCGGTTTTGTTGGGTTGGTTGTTGGTTCGAAAGTCAAAATCACGATCCGTGACCATGCCTTAAGTGGCTGAAGGAAAAGGGCCTGGACTAAGGTCTGACATTTATTTACGAACCGTACATTAGATTTCTCGGCTTGCTTGGTGCCGAAGAGACTCAGCATTGTCTAGATATTTGTCCACTACCAAGCTGGTTGTTTCTATGGTCAATTGCTGGATATGCCCCCTCGACGACTGCTCAACAAATTCCATCCGGATATGGTGTATTCTGTGAGCTAAAAGCAATATGCAGAATATACACGAGTGTAATAATGGCAGAAAAGCACCAGGCGTATATTTTCTTCCTGTTACAGTCTACCAGAAGTGCATGTTCCTTGGACGACCTAGATTAGAAGTCCAGTCCACGCTTTCTTTATGCAAATGTGTTAGTCGTTAAACCACAGACCTTATATTTGGCACTAACAGGTTGTCCATTTTAAACGCTATCTTCTGGGTGATGTTCAAGTTGTCATATCATCTGGACCGGAAAAATTAATCTTCATTTCATTTGTATGGGGTTATCCTCTCATCATAACTACTTGCGAGTCCCGGCAGTGGCGATGATATGTACTACTGACGAGCTCTAATGAGAGCGAAACTCGAGTCTAGTGCTTCTGATATTCAAAAGGGGCCGACTGGATAGTCTATGGGAATACGACAGCTGCGATCAATTGTGGGTGATGTTCAATCTATATTGACATTTCTTTTTGTAAGTTGTCTTTCGTTGAAAAAGTTCCATACTTCTTGGTTACTTTTTAGTTCATTCAGCACAGAAGTGCTTACGTAACGTTCATTAGCCCGATGGAGGTAATTTCTAGCCATTTGTTTGCAGAATAAATGTGAATGCTGCATAGATGAATATTTTCTTTGTTTCAGTGTTTGGACGATACGGTAGTGATTGATTCCGAAGATGACTTGGAGCTGGATGAAGTCGAAACGTTAAAGTTACCTATTGAATTTCGACGCTGAATTTCGTAATAGTGGAATCAAGTGGATGATTTTACAAAAATTTGTTAACATATACTCAAGGAAAATGTGCTGCGAAAATCTTTCGCAGATCAGATTTTTGTCCATGGTGCAAACAAATTTGGCGTGATTTCGGTTTTCAATAGAAGTACTTTGTAAAACGACCTCACTCAAATTATGTTACGTTTTAGGAACGTTCGACATGGCTTGGTTGATATATCACATAGTGCCCGAGTGCATAAAGGCTGTGTAAAACAATCTGACTCAAATGTTCACAAATGTTAAACTAACTCGGTAGAAATCATCAGTAGGTTTGTAACAGCTAGTTTGAAAGGATGAAAAAATTCTAAGCTTATGTTGTGTTCAAACGTTACGTAGTTCAATCCTTGAATGACTGCGGTACCACTATCCGTTAACTTGATAAATCCGTTTATTTATCAAACTCTGAATAGAAAATGCGACTTTTCCAAGTGAATTAAGTTTGGTACAAAATTGGTGTAAAATTTCAGAAGAAGTTTCCACAGTATTCGGTGCAAGAAGAACCTCACGAGGAGAAACTTTGCAGTTCAATAAATAATTTCACTAGGTAAAATGTCTTTTGATTCACTAAAATGACAAACCTCCCTAAACGCTACCGGAAAAGCATGCCTTGTGATTTGATTGGGACAAATGGCCTCGACGTAAGAAACGTCATAGCAACCTTATCGTACCAGACGTAATCTTTTCAGGCGTTGACTTTAAGGCAAATCGGTGAAGCTTTAAAACCCGAAGTGGAGAAACTTATTAGGTTGCCTGCAGAGGTAAAACCCGAACGAGATGCGACGAATGAACTAGATTTGGGGGTAGTTCAGTTTGCCTGAGAAATGAGAGAGAATATAACAAATGGCACTCTGGTTTTGACGGGTTTGATGTTGGCGCAAGGTTGTCTACAATTCCGGGTAAGTTGAATCTAGGCCACAATTAATCAACTGGATTAGTGGATGATGTCACAAATTGATTAACTAGGCTGAGCATTAGCATGCTTCATGGATCCGGTTCGGAACTCAACTCCTGATTGCGCAAACAAAAACATATAAAGGTGAAACTTTGCGTACAATTAGGCCATAAGCTACCAAGAAAGTATGCCCAACGACTAGACAATCGTCCACAGGATTTCTTTCTTTCACCTGTTAGAAACCACGTTTCTGCTAAATTATGCAATAGGACATATTACGATCGTAAAAATTTAACTGACATCCAACTTTTGACGATTTCGTGCAGCACTACGATCAGCAGGTTTTACGCCCAGTCAAGGAGTAACCCCGTGGAAAATTACAAATTGGACTAGGTTTTTTGCCAGAACTGTTCTGGGTAAGCTTTAAATGGGTCATCGTCATGAGCATCATCCCCATAAACAGTTAAACCTCAGTGAACTACATCCATATGTAAGTGTTTTACCAAAATAGAGTGAAGAGGAAACCCTAAATAGGAAAGAACATATTGAAGGGAAAGAACCGAATCACCGAATACGCTTATCTAAACTCAAACCGCGTGTAGATAAAAAAAAAAGTATGGAGCATAGCTCCCACAAATTGTGAGTGAGCATGCTTAGCGAATGCAGGGTTAAGTGTTAAACATTGTTTCCAACGGGAGTATGTTGGAAACCTATACTGTTGTTTTCATCAAGTCTTTGAATGTCGGAACCGTTAGCCTAGTTGACCGCTGTTTTCTCTTAAGGAATACTGCGAAACATATAGTGGATGGTTCTAATCAGAAAGTTATCTCTGGTCACCCTATTACTGTTGTGTATTCATGAATTGGATCACAATAGCTTAGTGTCCGTAAAGGAAACTATGAAGTGGATGATGTACCTCATCAGATGTATGTTCCTTTAAAGACGTTATAAACTAAAGGTCACCGTGTGACTCGCCAAAGTACGCAATTCAGAGATCGCCAACTTTAAGATGCATATATTCAAATTATGGGGATAACATCAAGGAGACTTTTGTGATAAAAACACCTGAGCAATTTAAACATATCCTCTCCTAATTCTTTGACGCCGCAATAAATTTTGGGTTGAAACTCATGGTATTAGTTTAAATGATGTAACTCGCTTGTCCAAGTGAGAACAGGTTATAACAACGTTTGAGTTCTGGCAACCACCCGCAAAGTGAAAATTGGTAACCGGAATCTCGACGGTATTGCCCTACAAAGTAGACCCAAAAAATGTTTGCATGTCATTGTTAAGCAAGCAAGTTAATCTGGATGGGTTTCCAAGAGCAGAAAATGTGAGATAAAACGTATACAAACGAAGATGTCCTCGTCAGGTTCTCAAAACGTTCGATGTCACAGAGATGAATTCACGCGTCATTATTAGGCCGGGTGTTACCGACACCCTCAGTCATACTCAGACTACTTTTCTCAATGAAGACAGATAAAAATTTATACTGCAGTGTTCTAGTAAAACGGAGCATTTGGAACTGTCTCAGGGCAAGATGTATACATATGGCATAAGTACTGTGTCACAATTTGTAAAGAGGCGGACGACCGACTCAGGTTCCAAATAGGTGGAACCTAACTCGCCAAATGGGCTTCTACAAGAAGAAGAGGAGGATGAATGGGAGCGTTTCCGTCAAATTAATTTTGTCGCTTTGGTCACTCAACCGAGCCACTCGTTTGCTGCCACAACCGGGAAAGCAGTGGAACAAACCAAACTGGCATAAATGTTAAAAACAGTGCATTTGCTACATATGATGCTTTTAGGATAAATGCAGGCTGTTCAACGATAGTGCTATGTGTTAAGCCTTACCTTTGTTAGCTAAAACTGTCCACAGAGCTCTTAAAGTTACAATGTGAACATAGAAGGGACGAATATGCTTTTATGTTTAAACAGCAAAACTTTCGGACAGTTATCTTCAGTTGACCATGCCTTGGAGGTTGGTTAGTAATGTGTTATATACTCAACTCCACAGCCTCTTTTCACCTGAGAAACAGTAACATAATTTTTTCAGAGGGTGAATAAGTCATAGTCATCTATTTTTTCTCAACAGCGTCCTGGAGACAGGTTTGACATTTTCACCATAATTATTCCGGAGCGTGTATTAGTTGTATCGGTACTATTTAGAAGAAGGTACTTTGCTTTGTACAACCAAGATAAAGATTCACCTCAAAGCCAATCGGGTGCTGTCAACTGGAATACGGAGTAACAAGCAGTGATACCACTTTAGGCAATCTTGAATATTTTTGTGGAGGATTTTGTCGGAGAAAGAGGCAAGCGTTATTCCGTTTAGTTTAAAACTGAAAGGCGACAAAGGATTTCCAGATTAGGTTGAATACACCAGGCTGCATTCAAGTCCGTCTACTGCTCTACATGTGTTAACAATTCAGACCCAAATAGTTGAAATTCAGCTCTTGCAGAGGTCAAAGAAATCCGGTTGCAGTGTCGAAAGATGCGTATGTACGCTTTTTTTTCAAAACACCCAATATACCATAGCTGACGTTTGTTGAAGCAAATGTAACAGCTTCACCACAACAGAAACCATATTCTAGAGTGAACCTTGATGTACATTCTGCTAGAAGTCAAAACCTTCTGACATAAAATACAACTTCCTAAGTATTATATTATGCTGAAGCTAAGAATAATACATAAAATGGCACGTCTATTTGACATGTTTGCCATATGGTCAACTGCTGGATATACTCTAACTGCAGTGTTGAAAGCCTCACTGTTGTATCGCATGGCAAAGGAGCTAAGTGCTATCTTTTATTGATCGTAATGTCACTAGTTTATTTCCTTACCAAAACAGACAGAGATAAGCATGAGCAAACACTGGTTTACACTGTGCAGATCGATCAGGCATTGACCGGCAAAAAAAACCTGATTCGCTCTTTTGCGTTGTAATACATACCTATCAATTCCAGCTGGGCCCAATGAGAGTGAAACTTGGAGCCCCGCAAAGGACAACTGAAGCAAACAGTACTAGCAAAATTTGCTCTGAGTATCAATTAAAAGTCGTAGTGTGATTATTTATGCTCCGATTGCTCACGGACACTATCAAGCGGACACCAGTAAGATTTCGTGCTTAAAAATGCCTAGTGTATGAATACCGACGTATGTTGGCGCTACAGACTGTCTAAAATACAACAGTCTTTACTAGCAATATTTCTAGTGTTCAGTCGACAATCACGCAACCTCACGTTGTAAAACATTTATCACAAAATCTGCGTTATAGGAGACAGGAATGTCACGAAACCGAGCAATCAAGGACAGAAGTAAGTATCTCAATAAGGTTTACATTCCATTCGATCGTATCCCGTTGCATGGGAAATTATTCAAACACTTCTTATGTTTTTGATTGAACACCAACTAGCATTGATTGGAGATCACGAAATTCTGATAGATTTCTCCTTAATAAATAGTCTTAATTACGTTTTTTCTCGGTGAATTTAGCAGCTCTGTTGCTACATCTAATACCAACGTGATCTGATAACCTGTTCATAACTCAGAAACAAATGTCCTTGAGTTTCCAGATGTGACAAACCCATCAATTAAGATCAACGACATGAAAGTCATGATGAATTTCTTCTTAAAATCTTATTTTATTCTTGCCATACTACTCAGTTCATTCGCTACCCATGTGAATGCCGGTGAATTTCCACAAACATTTGCGCTACACTTCGAAACCTTACGTTTTTTCGTTTGTAACATTACGGAACTGCACCATTAATTTTTACACACTGATAGTCAAGCTTTGTAGAACATAAGCTTTGCAGTTAAGGTGTGCATCTAATTCAAAGAATTTCCTTTTATCGTTCAACAGTTTTCTGTATGGTTGAGGATGTTGTTTGCGTAACGTAGACCAATTTTCCTTCATCAGTTTTATTTTGAAATGTTTATTGCTTAACAACTGTGAAAGCTGACTTGTGAAAAACTGTTGCAGGTTTCTGATGTTAATCATTTCTAGCTCATCTGTAGATTTCGCAAATTTTCTGACACTCAACTTATGTTTGAAAATAGCACTTGATTCAATTTAACCAAGCAGTAATCTATTTTTAAATGAGAAGAAATACAAATTGTTGTGTTACTAGCTGATGGATGTAGAGTAAACTATGAGTTCTGCTCAGTGCACTTACTCAGTAGTTTAAACGCCAGAGACAGTACGTTTTCATTTGGTCGAAACATATTTATATACGTTTGGGCAGGACACGCCTACAGAATATTGACAACATCCAGTAAGATATGACCATCAACTTTTACTTAAATGGCATTATGGGGTTCAGGTTAACACGTTCTTCATCAATAAACATAGAGGTATTTAGTTGTTACACTGTCATTAAGCAACGCATGTAGAATGAGGTGCAATGTTGTTTATCATTACAGTCCAACTTTGAGGACACGTCTATCTACATGTTACCATAAGTAAATGTAGTCATCTGTTCGGGTATACTGTTCATGTTCTTCTGGACCTCTGTTCAGAAGACGCTGGTGTTTCAGATATTCTGAAACTGGAGGTATAATCTTCTGAATAGTATCTACCGATACCAATGTTTGGTTCTGAATGTAACCAAGGGCGGCAAATTCGAATCCAAATCGCAACTAACAGATAAAGCCACGAATGTAAACAGAATGTACCTACAGTGTCCTCTGAGCGTGCCTTTCAGTAGTTGGGTTCGACCGATACTTTCTCCTAATCGCTTTAAATGAAACATTATTTTTGTCTCTTAGAGGTTTCCACGCAACTTCCGTCAATTCGAAAGTTATATAAAACCCATTACGAGTTAACAGTTAAGATGGATCCACATACAAACAGCCACTAAGTTAATGGTCACCATTGAAGTCATTTGAACATCAAAGTCGGAATCGACGTTAACCGTATGTTTGTACTGTGGGGATGAGTTGGTTGCAACTAATCTAATGTCACATAGAGTATATAACACGGTCACGTACAACGTCAATGCGTCTCATTCCCGCAGGCGTGTCAATTAATCAAAACGCTTGTGTCGCCGATCTTGAGTTCGATTTTTGCACGTCACTTGGTTCTCCAACAAATCGTCAACTGTAGATATTTGCCAGTTATTTAGTACAATAAGATTTGATCAAATTAAGCAAATAATAGTAATCTGATTTCCAAAGTAAAAGAACAACCGTATATTGATAAGCACCGCGATATTCAGCCTGCACATTTCGGAAAGATACTACTGAGGTTCTTCTCTTAGAAGATACTCACAAACGATATGTGCAACGTGCTTGGTATCCCAACAAATTCAATACAATTTTCCAATCTTTGAGGCGATACACTGCGAACAGATAGGATTGATACTGTATAATAGAACATTACTTATTCCGATTTGATCCCATAAGCTCTGTCCTACAGTCACCGGAACAGCGATGTTTAAAAATCTGTCAGGTGGTTCCCTAAATCTTTTCTCTGAAACCAGCTACTACTGACCGGTGATATTTATATTTAATCCCGAAATATCTTAAAGCTTCTGATATTCATTAATATAAACTATGAACTGGCTACTGGAAGTTAGTCAGACCTTGAGCTCCCGTGGACTAGCGATTAGGTTCCGGGAACCGTGTCGGCTGATCTGCTGTGTTAATTCAAGTGTTACAATAATAATACTATTTTCACATCTTGCACATATATTTTGTGAAAATTTCATATAGCAGTCTATTTTAGATCACAGTGTCAGGCAATTTACAATTTTTAGTCTTGTTACGCAGATATAAATGGCGTGAAGTTTTGAGGTGAAGTTGACGAGACTACACCTCGAAGATGACAAAATTGTACTGAATTGCCCACGCTAACCACGAATGGATGATAACCTTATAATGTGAAACAGGTGAGTTTAAACTGATAACTGCTCACAGATGATTTAGGCCATCAGATTTACTTGGTGACTTTGAGTCAGGTAACGTCTGTACTACGGATCAGCCCCAACAAAAATTAAAACAAAGGACCTAATGTTTTCCGACAGAAGGTGTTAGATGGAGAGCTACTCCCAACTGCAAACGATATCCAAGTTATGTCATTATATTTTCTTACAGCTTGTCAATAACAAACAACCACATTCAGAGAACTTAATTCCGCGTCTAATTCATCTGAATTGAGTCAGTCTATATTGCTGTCCTACGCTTAGATTAAAATTGGATGTAGCTGAAAATTTGATGGCTAGTATGTTCGTAGTTCTTCTATTTTTAACTTTTTAGAGAAAAAATTCAATTTTTTAGTTGTTCACATGAATTTTGGATGTCGAGTGAGCTATATTATATCAATTAGAAACTTCCCTTACTATCATAGGTACTGGCAGTGGTAATAACGAATAGGGCGTGAAAAGCCCTATCATTATAAACTCCGGTATGAACTAACAACCGATTCAGAACCACAGGCATTTAACAGGCCTTGTGATTTCGGGTTTGTTCATCATGACCAGCGTTGTTGTTTTGGGACATAGTACTAAAAGGCATTCAGGTTTTGTTCATTATGAGTGAACTGGATCATTTTTGGTATGATTATGATACCAATTCCAGTATAAGTTAGAAGACGAGAAGTATCCATATGCCTCATGACTCAAAACACAAATGTGTCACTTTTAAATTTCAGCTCGATAAGTAATTCTGTTTTCCCAACCACTGTGACTTTGTTCACCTATACAACCTACTGGGCATCTATCCTCTAAAGATATATCCATAATAAATCAACAATTGATGCGTAACCTGTCGAGTGAATGTATGCAACAAACATTCTAAATAAGCTGCGGTTCCTTCTCGCTGAAACACAACTTGAATTTCAAACTGAACCGACATCCGACCGCGACCTTCTTATTCAGATAATTGCTTTGAGTGGTCAACAACTTATGAAAGCATTTGAACAAAGCTGCACTCTTAGTAGTAGTATTCATTGGTTCATTTTAGGTCACTGCAAAATGAGGACCTCTTTAAGGATAGAAAAGTAAATGGCCCATATGAAATAGGCAAAGGCTTTGGTGAACGTATGAGGGTGGAATGCACAAGCTTAAAGTTATGAGAGGTGACGATTGTTAAATTATAGCAGAGTTCGTTTTGCAACGAAGGGCAGAATAGCTTTGACCTCCATTGTTTACGTACTAATTTTACTATTGACGAAGCGTTCTCATCACTAGGTCAGTCCCTGGGTGGCCTACCAGCTTGCTCATGACATTCAGCTCAATTTTTCTGGGTCAGACTCCATAATGAGGAGATTGTCCACGCCAAACGCTCTTTGTCTACAACTGTAATGACGAACCAAGGCGTTTCTGAAAGTACCGCGCGACGCCTCCACACCTGCCACACAGACGCGCACAGGTTGTCTGTATGCGCACGATTAACGGGACAACGTTAAGCACCTTGAGAAAGAAAGAGTGATTAGTGCGCCAATGCAGTGCAGATATTAAAGAGAATGGAGACTGTATACCATTTTCTGCGTGTTCAATGACGCGAACGATGGGGTAGATCATGGGGTTGTCAAAGCTCGCGGCCGTCTTTATGGCTCGAACTGGAAACAAAAATATTGTTCAACAGTCTAGAAGAGGGTTCACAACAAGTAGTGAATTATCACAGAAGAACAAATTCGGCATTCCCTTGGTTGGAGAAACAACTGAGAAACCGACTGTGCCGAATGACAGGTGGTTTAAACATAATACACACATGCAAAGAATATATATATATATTTGAGAACAGAACCAACCGAAAATGAACCTGATGGATATTCGTATATTCCTGGTGTGTAGCCTCATACAGATGGAAGGTAGTTGAGGGACGAGCGGACACTGAGAACTGCATAAAAATGAATTGGCAATCAGCAACAGCTAATGCATTTGGCGTCAAAGACAAGCAATAAACATTAAAAATTTGCGCGGAAAAACCAATGGGAGCCTGCCTATGGAGCTCCACTAGGTCCGCTCACTAGCTGAAGGTTATGCGCTAAACATCTGTAAGGTCGCCATAACTTTTTAAAGCGTCCATCGCAAATAAGCAAAATAACGCGAGAAAATGAAAAATCGTGAAAAAGGGAAGTTCCCATTAACAGAAGAAACCTGGATTTAGAGTGATCGACTTCCATAAGTTCCATAAACGTTCACTGCTGAAACTATGTAAATTGAAATAGTGTGCCTCATTTGGCCATTTAAATAGAATAGTCAGAAGGCATAAATTGCGATATGAATTCATCTCGCACACTCTCATCAATCGTATACGTGTGACTACCAAAAAAACAAAACCAACAAAACTCACATGAAACGAATAGAAATCCAAATCAGGCTGGATAATAATCGGGCTGGCTAAACTCACGGTAAACAAAGGTTGACAGTCAGTTGTCTTTGTGCGCATGGAACCGGCTATCGACGGCTGATTAACATTGCTTCGATATAACTGAGAATTTGTGGGCTGTGGGCGTTCATCAAGACCTTAGATGAAGATGCGCTATTGACACTGTGACCTATGGTCGATAAGTACCTTGCAATGGATGAAACGGTGCCTGGTCCTCTCTGAGTGTCACTCATTGGCGGATGAGTCAGTGCAACCCTCAACCACTTTAGGATATGTTTCTTGACCCTTAGTTTAAACAATCTTTCTGTTCTACCAATGCATGTATTTCTACAACTGCAGAAGAATTGATGGATGCAATGGCTGGTAGAAAACATAGGAATTTATTTTCTGGTCGGGGGCAGAGGTAAACTAGTCATTTTTGAGGGCAAGACAAACTCTCCTGCGTTATAGTTACGTTTCCACGCAGCACTGATAATCTTTTCAAACGTGGCCATCAGACCACCACCTTTGAAGGGTGTTTTGATTTAGACAGCTTTTCATGGACCTACACAGCTACATTTTCCGCAGGAGTACGTTTGCTTCATTTCCGGATAAAGCGTCCCGGGAAATTGTTAGCTCGATGCGCTTCCTACAACACTGTTTGCATAGCTTATGTCCTGGGATCATGTTCCTGACGCTTTGTAAAACAGTCTATGTACTGGTGCCAGTTTACAATCAACAGCAGCAAATCTCACCGTGAGTTTAGCCAGCCCGATTATTATCCAGCCTGATTTGGATTTCTATTCGTTTCATGTGAGTTTTGTTGGTTTTGTTTTTTTGGTAGTCACACGTATACGATTGATAAGAGTGTGCGAGATGAATTCATATCGCAATTTATGCCTTCTGACTATTCTATTCAAATTGCTCTACCGCGAATTTTAACCTACCAAGCAATCGTCTTTAATGTGACCTTTTTGCACAGTTTGGTGGTATTTAAAAACAAAATTTGTCAACAATCTGCTGTTCAGTGTTCATCGAAGTTTTTCTGACTCTTGAATCCTCTGTTCTCGAATCTAATTAAGGAATTGAGAAGGCTCCACTCCCAAAATGATACTACGAATTTGCAAGTTTTCATTAGCTGTAACATTTAACGGTGTTGGTATGCAAAACGTCCAAAAAATTAAGCTGAGTTCACTGATTCCGATAACAACTTCACAGAAAGTAAGCTGGAACTCGCTTTTCTACTCTGTACAAAAGTGTCGGATTTCATTTTCAAAACCGATATCGATGAATAATGGAAGATGTGTTGTGGACAATCCCCTGGGAATTATTTCGTTGTGATACTTAAGTTTGTGTTTGAACTTCATCTCACAAATACACCACTGGATAGTTCGTTTTATCAGCCATATGTGGATGGTTTTTGTAGTTTGCTATATGCAAACAGATAATAGAGACTGTTTTGAATTTACGGGACTTTTCGCAATAAAGCGGTTTGAGTTCACATGATTCCGAACAACAAGATACACTTACCATTCTGCATATCAATACAAAGTGATGGGAGTAGTGCACGAGATGTCAGTCAGTATAGGCTAGGCATGCTTGAGGTAGGCAGTACTCGTATTAATTCATTTTCCCACATGTCGAGTGTTATTTCATGAGGCCGGAATTATATGTACACATGACGCGACAGATTTAATACTGAAGTTTTCAATTACGTCCATGTTTTCCGTGCATATTTATACTAGCTTTTCAAACAAGCCCGTATGAAACATCTGTTTCGATAGATTAATGCCTCCGAGACTGTTATATAAGGGAACCACTGATGGGCACATTATAACGCCGTTTTTGGTACTGGTTATCCAGAGGATGCTACGTGTGACTCCGTCGTGCTAACTTCGTTGGATCAAGCTATTTACGTCCTTCAACACTGAAATGTGTACAAAATAACTGACGTCATCCTGAAATTGGTACAAGATGGCCTGCAGGTAGAACGATACCTGTTTGGAAAGATTTGTCTAATCCATACGTTTTACGATGATATTACAAGTCGGAAAGTATACCGAGAACTAACTGCGAAGTGTGACTCGGTAAGACCTGGCAAAACGATGCAAACCGGCTTCTCTGAAAGCTAATTCCCAATCGGTGACCAGTTATTTAGTTGGCGCAAATTTTGTTTCACTGTGTTGATGCAGCATCACAAGCCGGTCATTCTAAGCCGGCCGATGCGCTCCTTTATGTGCACAGCGTGTCCGGTACATTCTGCGTAAAGGTTATTGACATTGAGGTTCCATCTGCCACGATTTTGCCAAGTAACGGACTAATACGTGAATGAGATTGATATGATGGATTTGTTCACTCGACTTGTGAATTCTCACCCTGTCATGTGTCATAAAAAAGATTGTATTACCATTCTTTGAAATAGATTTGAGCTTGCTTTTCAAATTCATAAATAGGAAAGTTTGCTTCTTGCTTCAGTTTTAGCTGCGATTCTCACGAGACCAATTGAATTGATTAACAGCGCAACCTCCCCTCCACTTTTCACTCATGTGCATTCCCAGTTTTCACTCATGCCGTTCAAAAAACTACTGGTGATAGTGCACCGAAAAATACTCACAACGTTTTAGTTTTAAACTAGGCAGATGCAACAATTATTCGGAAGAATCGAACATTTTCAGCCAATCAGCAATAATACTGGGCGTTTCCTGAAACTAAATAACTAGTAGCTTGAATGACAACGTTCCCAAATTCTTTCTTCCTGTGGTATTCTTTATCAGCATTGAAATTCTGACTCTCGGATCCACCTAACTTAGTTTGGCTGCAGCCAAAACTTTGTGTATACTTCATTATGGCTTACTTTTGCACTGGGACACCTTTATTTTACAGTCAACAATGAATGATTTGCTGAAAATTATCACAGTCTCCGTTGTGTTTTCATACACTAGTTATTTATCTCGAGTCGGTTCACAGAACATCCCATTACGCCTTGAAATAATCATACCACAAATGAAATGCCTAGCACCGACGGATGTTTTCGACTTTACTGCAAGTGTGAACCAAGCTGTACAACTTAATGCGCCCGAACAAGCGGCTTCATTACGGACTAATCTGATAGCGTTGAACGGAAGTTGCAGTTTGACATCAGCCGAAGTGTTCGCGGTGAACCAGGCGCTGATTCAAGCCCAAAAGACAGCTACGGGTGATTCTCAGAACTATGGACTATACACTGTACTCGTTGGTCCAACACTTCTGCCACAGTGTAGCCAGATAGAAGCTTCGATTCTCAGCGCAAGCGCCAATTGTCAAACTAATCTGGCAGCTTACGTTTATCAAATTGGATTTCAATGTCCGATGAACCACCATCTGCATCTTTTCAGTCCACTGATAAATTCAGTCGATAGTTGCAACCTAACGCAGCAGCCTTTAATTGAATTCAACTCTATTGGCAGTCTTTCAGTCGGGCTCACTTCTCACCAGTTGGCAGATGTTTTGAAGAGCATTTTACAAAATTATGGCTGGAAAAAGATTTTGGTCATTTATCAAAACGAACCTGGATTCTTAATGAAAGATATAGCCACAGATATACTATACGCATTAGGTCAATCAGCGAACAACTCTATATCGATTGTAGATATTGTTGGGTGGGATCAAAGTATAAATGTAACTTTGGTTCTGAAAGATTCTCACAATTATACAGGTATGTTTTTTGCAAGTGGTTATGCGTATCACACTGCGCGTTTGGCACTTGCAAAATATTATCAATTAAAACATGTGGTATAATTCGATCGACTGTTACAAGACTGATATAAAAGAATTGTAACCAGTCGTTGATCATTTGTTTATTTTTTATAATTTCACATTCAACTAAAGGGGCATCAACAGTTCGCAGAGGTTTCGGTTTACGAAAATGAAACGCTAGTCAAGCTCAGAAACAGAATATTTGACCAAACTTTTGAATTAGGAAAATAATTTCTACTGATTTTCTCCTGCTTTGAAAGCTAAATTGTCTGCCATCAAAACTGAATTGTACATAAATGCCCGGCCACTAAAATCGAATGACGTCCGTTATTTTCAAAAATTTGTCACTATCAGTGTTCTTGAGTTATATTCAGTTGACTACAAAACCTTTTTTTAGGTATATCGTAATCTGGTTCTTGTTTGTCTCCCCGCTAGATTTAGTCCGTTTTAATCTGGAGTGCAAAAATTGAAAGTGATTATACGTTCTTCATGATCATCAGTATAATTTTCTCGAAATGAGATGAAATACTTACAACTTGTCAAAGTAACATTAGATTAGCTGGCTTGTTAACTGAAATGTTCTCCTAATAGTATTGTTACTACGATGTTATTATGATAGATTTCGAAACTCCAACATTAAGGTAGTTTGTATGATAGAAACTTGACACCTTAATCTAGAATGGTCGTTCTTGCTTTTGAATAAGTGTATATTTTAACAGCGGTCCTACTTAGGCAGTTAAATTTGTTTTACAAAATCAATCTCTATCCAAGTCAAACCAAATGCGCATTGTGGAACTACAGGTGAATTTTTGGTTCAATGAGCTAACTTACAGAAGCGTCAACAAATGAATCAGTTACATTTATATTGAAGCATATTTGGATGTTGTAGCACCTTTTCCATTCAAATAACCCGTTACAATAAGTATGACCCGTATTTTCATTCTGCTAAGTAGTTGAGGCTATTTATCGAAAAAATTATCTCGGAGGAAAGTGGAACGAGTTCAGAATTCGGTCATTACAAGAACATGAACTAATGATGTGTTTTGATAAAAGCTACCATTCATTATATTGCTATTTTTACAAAGGGTTTACTGAGACATTACCATGAAGGTATACACACTGATCGGACTGTAATTACTTTCATATTATTTCAATCAAATTATCTACTACACGTTCGTAAACAGATCAAAAGATATTACGTTCGTTTGCTGCTAATTGGTTCTGTTTGGATCTGATGACTAATCATAAACTTGTTTGCTTCCCGGTTGTACATTACCCACAAATAATTACAAGTTTTGCATTTGTATTTACCACAGGTCCAGTCTCCTTCGAAACTAAGCACTAGAGATGAAGTTCGCACAGGTTGGATTTCATCGGTAGTTTATATATACTTGGCAAGTTCTGGATTCAGAATCCGGTCATTTTCAACCTTGTTGACCACCATGCTATTTACCCTACGTTAGTCGCAAAAGTAATATTGAACTTGAACGCGCCGCTTAAGTGGTTACTACGTTCAACACGGCTGTATCATGACAGCGTAATATGAGGGTGTATCCTGGTGGTGACAAGAACATCCGCTACGCACTCTGATAGGTACGGAACTTGAGTAGTTACCTTTACTCTGAACTGAGAACGCTGTGACCTGCTGTGTTGTCCACTACAGAAGCAGCCATTCTTAAATGCGGTTATAAACACAAAATTTGCCTTAGTCCCTGTTGACGTAGAGTGGTTGTGTATAACATTTTTTCCATGTGACACAAACTAGCGATCACTTAGTATTGTTGACTTATTTGTTTTTCAAATCAAATAAAGTGAAGTACCAAAAAACTCAACTAGCCTGATGATAATTACTTACTTTGATTCGCAACAGTACAACTGCTATTGATTTGAGTTTGTAACCAAGATTCCCATCGAACTTTGCTCAGCTTACTGTGCAGTTAAGCTATAGAAGTTCTAATGTCAATTGTGATAATTTGAATCATTCCACTTGTCACATGTGGCCAGAAATACTCGGTTTGTCGGGACTTCGAAGACAAGGCAAGAACACCTTTGTGATCGGCATGTGAAACATGCACTGAACAACCTTTGCAACTGAGGTCATTTTCAAATTGAACTAGTCATGACGCTCAAAATTAATGATTAACATGCAGTCTAGACCGGGCTGCTTTGTGGAACGGATGGTTTTTGATCATATGCGCGAAAGACAGTCTACTCAAAATTAACGATCAGCGACTGGTCACTTAAATCTTAATGGTTGTAACTCACTGACTGAAGACGAACATACAGTTGCATAAGCTTACTACATGGACAATAAACGTTTTTGGAAATTTCGCACATAAACTTACAAAAACATCGAGCGTAAAATCGTGAGCCATGTTCAACAACCGGATATTTTACGGAATGCACCCTAATATGAGAAATTTGTTATACGTAAGTTGAAAATAGTGAACGAAAATCTGGTCTCCAACTGAATCTGAATAAACTGCTTCCCGTTTGGTAAGCGATCCCCTATCAAGGGTGGCAGTTCAAAAACTACTACTTTTGGAGATCCGCTCACAAAATTGGTTCAGTATTGGTAAAACCATCTTGGATTATAGCTTGCAGTTTTGATATTAATAGTGATGAAGAGGGAATACCAATAAAACACATCGACGATACTAATTTTAAGAATTCTTTAAGAACAACTCTAGTAATCTTGCTACATTTGCACATACGTAGAGATATTGTCATTCAAAAATTAACGAGTAACAGCATTTCTTCGCAGAAGAGGTTCCTCGTGACCAAGCTATATGAACTTGACTAAAACATAACACAGACCACTTGTGCATTCAAGTTATTTGATATAATCTTTCTCTTGCCTACATAACGTTTTTGTAAATATTTTTAGCTGTTTTTTATATGCGTGGTATTTCAACTGCAACTAAATGCGGATATTAGCAATAGTAGAGCAAGCTGGATGTTTTATTTAGAGTTTCGCACAACTGATGCCATCGGTCGGATCTTGCGATTATATAAATGTAAGTCATTAGTATTAAAGTAGAAAAGAGGGGGGAAAAGAAGTTCCGTGTTATTGTACAATTGTTAACTCTTGAATACAGTGACAGCTAGAACATATCAGCAACATTACCAATCATTTAGGATCTGATTATCTGGAACTTGTTATCTATGAATCGCACGCTTTCGGGGAAACTTGACGATAAGGATCCTACCTGGAATGAAGTAAGAAGGCATTGGCAAACTATTATCAATTATTGAATAGAAAGCCTCGGCGCGTCACCTGATATTTTACATAAAAGTTGTAACGTAGCGAGAGATTGTCTGTACTGCACGTTTACAACGTACACAGTCCAAGCATTTCGTTTTAGCTTCGAAAATGTTAGTAGTCAGTAACGGAATTTTACTATTTATAATCAGTGGCAAACGAATGGATTTTAAAATTATCAAAAATTTGCAAAACTTCCCAACTTTGTAGCATCACTTAAATATTCAGCTTTCTGAGCCTCTTTCGAAAAATCTGTAAGGTCATTCCAAGGTTCTGGACGAAAATTGAATACATTAGGAATTGTACTCGCTGATCTTTCTAATGCGCCTCACTTTTCCTTTAATCGGAAATGTCGAATTTTCACCGGTATTGCCCGTGTCTTCATTATCCCGTTTTCTGTCGAAAAATAGTTTTCTTCTTTGGGATAACTAAGTGACAGGTACTGGAAAAATACTGGTCCCGTCAGAGTCATAAATGGCTTTATTTTCATAGTGGAAATTTATACTGACCGCCCAAACGGTTTGAATGGGACACGGTAGCCGACGCACCATACATCAGCTTCCAAACCATGTGGTGACGTTCTTGCGCTTTCTGAAGCCAGAACTTTTGTACACTGAGAGTGGCTTCTGTACGGACACACGCGTCTTGTTTAGCCAGAATCTGATGTAACTTCGCTAAGTGTTCTGTCACATGCTTTGGCAATACTACAGGTCTGCAGGAGTTACGCTGTCTGAAGTGTAGATGATAGGGTTCGCAAAAAACCACCATCTCACCGTCATTCTTACGCCAACTGTAACAGCCTTTAAAATAAGCGTCAATCACTTAAAGTTGTTTAGTTGAATGCTGTTTCAAATGCACGAAGAGCTTCCCAGCATTTGTGTTACATGAGCATAAACAATCGCTGAATGGTATTTCTGTACAGTTTTCAAACACATTCCGGTAGACAGGTTGACTATGTCAGTTAGCATACTTGTAGATGTTGAAGTAAAAAAAGGAAAGGAAAACCTATGGAAAATTACAGACTTTGAGCTGGTTAACGTGTGCTATTAGTCCGAGACACGGATAGGACCTAAAATATATTCGACACCATTTAGTCGTTATATATTTTAATGACACATCACTACTGGTACGTATTAATGCCTTAGGTTGTGTAGCATTTTGTTTTAACATGTAGATGAAATTTTTTGAGCTCTACCAAATCGTTTTCGAAACGCTTATTTTCAAGCTTTCCAGAAGCATTTTATGCTTTCATATCTCGCGCCATTTCAGAAAGGGGATCTACGTACGAACAGCCACCTTATACATAGCCTCACCAGGGGTATTAAAGTGTTACATGTTTATTAGTCAACTATGTATGAAAGTGTCACATGTTATAAGTAAAAAAATATTACTAAAAAAACACAGGATTTTTTATCGTGAAAATGCTCACTCGTTTTGCCAACTGTTGCACACAATGTATATACCTAGATCGAAAGTTCTCACTGTCATTTGGCATGTCTACTCTAAACGCGTTTAAGCTGGTCATTTCAGTCAAGCAAACTTTTGTCGTGCAGTCGTTCTTCCCGGCAGCTAATAGATTGGTATTAATTAATTTGTATTAGAAGAACCATTTAGTCCCTCTAAGTGAATTTAATAAAAATCAGTATAGTCTTCCTTAGCTAGAAACTGTTCGTCAGGAAAAGCAGGCAACTGCAACCATCATTTGCATTGGTACAAACAGTGAACACAGAGGTTAACCAGTTCATGTTGTCATATGACCTCTTGCATTGCGTAAGTAAGTGACCAACGTAATCCGTTTCGTTTCTTACTCTCGGATGCTTAATATGACGCTGACAACTGTCATGAGGGTCTTCTTTTGTGTCGTCTCGGGCAAAAGTGATTATAACAGAGAGGAATCTTGGACAAAACGATCGGTTATGCGACAAAACCTCGACGATAAAAAAATTTGCCCTTGAACTTGTCCACTTCACATGTTCCACTGTGAAGCAGCAAGTGTGTGAACATATTTACAGTTGATTACATGAAAGCTGCTGTATTTTGAAATTTCTCCATTGTTCGAGAAAGCCCCGAGGAGAACTGAGACATCGGATTAGGCTGCGGAGTTTACTGAAAATAGTTCAAGAAATCCACAAGTGATTAGGAAAAGTGCCAGTGTGCCATCATCATCAACTGAATGGTTGGTTTCAGTGACTGAGAATACTTTTAGTAAAATGATTCAGTAATATAATATAAGTGTGTCTAAGATAATAGCTGTGGTATAGTGATAGGCATATCCATATAACAGGCGATGCATTAAATGCTTCGTAAGCGTGGTTTATTCTGTTGCTTCTCCTAACAGTACCATGTGAACAAAAGCCCCATATTGCACCAAAGTTGGCGAAATTTTAACTTGTATGGATGGAGTTGAAAACAGTGAACTTTACTATGATGTGGAGGAAAGTCATCTAATCAGATGAAATTTTGCAAGACGTCCATTTCTGAGTAGTATTGTACTTTCCAATCTTTCGATACCTGTACAACAAGTCCAGACTTGCGTGATCACATTTGTCTAAGTACGAACATCTCTAACCGAAATTTCACTGTGCTCAATGAAAAAGGAACGTACATAAAGTTTACGTTAATAAGCTGATCCAACTGGGATTCTGTTATTCAAAATTTGAAATTCCGCTAAATTCGAAACAATGGGAGAAAAGGTAAGTCTAGATGCTTCACGGTTGGACGTCACCCAAATTAGAAGTCCTGTTGCATCAATTTTTGGTGACACAGATATGCCATATGTAGTAGAATATGATTCCTGATCAGCTATACGTACTGCAATTTACTACCGGCTCACTTAAAATATTGTTTGACGTTCAAAGTAAGGACGCTGGCCTTGCTCTTGCTGAGAAGTCATGGGTTACTGCATCCATCCCTGTGATCTTACACTGAGTATTAATTGCAAGATGTTATGGTCAGCATAATTAAACAGCACCAAATGCACAATCCCTTATCATTGTGGTTAATTTGTTTGCTTCAAGTATAAAGTATCGTAGTGCAAACAGTGTGCTTCAGTGCAGAGGTATTCTCCAACACTGAGTTTATCTCGTATAACGCACCTGATTAGGCTGCCTACACTTGGATCTGATCAAACAAAGCTATGACAGACTATAACTATTTCATGGTTATTATTACATTCCCACAAAACTATCTTTTTTTAATGATTGTTGCATAATACTTGGATTACTTAGCTAAGTGACTAAATAAAATATACTTCTTGATATCACTATTTAACACAATGCGTGACTGTTCAACCGGGTGGCAAAACCGTCTCCTTGCAAACCCGTCAAGTTATCTTATCAAATGAATCAACTGCTCATCCAAATCACAGTTAACAGTGAGGGTTCCAGAGTAATGTGGACTTTGTAGATGGTATAGCTTGATGCAGACGACACATCCACTACAGTAAGTTCGCTATTACTTGTCTCAGATAACATCCGTTACCTTTTCTGTTCACAGCTTGCATTATACTTGGTCAGCTGATCACAGTGGCACCGTTTCTTTTGGCTGTCAATCAAGTTGAACCAACTTGGATTGGCGCCCGTCCGCTTATCGTGTTCGACTACACGCTCTTCGCATACGATGTGACTCGAGTTTGGCGGAGTCTTGTTGCCACACAAGCCACGTTACGAATGTTTCAGAATGCGCTTCTGCTTCTCGTTCCTTACCCTTACGAAACTGATCTGCCAGTGGATGGAACGACAGAAAAAGAAGTAAGTGTTTCATTACATTTGCATTTCGGACGTGAATAAATAATTTAACTTGGACGGTGTTCGAACTTTGAATTGACACGGGTAGAATGAAAACTGTAATATATGTTTTGCTATTTGAGAAATTCCCAAACTTCACGAGGTGAATCAAAGGCGGATGCTTCACCATATCGGCAGAAAACCACTAAGTCTTTTCTTCATTTGCCCCTAAAAATTTGGTAAAATTGCTGTTCTGATTCGTGACAAAACCAAGGTTCGTACTATCAAATATACCCGCTATACGGTAACAAAATTAGATGTTTTTCATGCACTCGTGACGCAGCCCGAAAACAACTTTCAGAATTGGACAAGCCTAAAATGACAACTTAGGTATTGATCATCAAAGTACATATGCTGCCTGACAGGTTACTCTCTATGTTTGGAACCAGGTATGGCTATTAGAGTTTTGTAAAACCCAGTTAGGTTTAGACTTGTGAGCTCGATAAACATGAATATGTTGCTGTTCGACAGCTGAAACTTTCTGGTTGTTTCAAAAATATACAATCCGTAGAAAAACCGACATCCCCAAATCTTGGCCTAATTGCCTATATAACGTATTGTTGGCTTTTGACTTGACACACTCTCTTATAGCTACTTGCATTCGAATTCATACAGTTAAGCAAAGATGACCTGGAATTTACAGTCAATTTGCTTGCTGTGAAACGCACCTGAGTCAGAGTTAGAATGGTATGCAGAGTACAGGCATTTTCTATCCGTATCTCATGAAGAACTAGCTCTTGTTCGTGTAAAATCTTGGGTAGTCTACTTAACAACACACGAATATTCGTTTTTGGGTCAAACATGATTGAATATCATTTGCGTCCAAAATGATTGTGAAGATTTCGATTAAAGTTACTTTGCGAAACGTACTGAGATTTGTACCGGTCTGCCATCCAAACAATTGACCTTAAACTTGAGAGTAACAAATAGTCAAAACTAGTGAGCTACACGTTTGTACCTCAAATACATAGATAATAAAGGGGGCTACCGCAACGTTCTTTTGCGTTACAGTCGTTTACAACACTTACTTCAAGATACAACTTGGTGAAGAGAAACTGAATGTGACGAATGAGTAACATCTATTGGATCGTCCCTTTTGGTACGAGCTCAATCGCTTGACCCAGAACCGAGAAAAAGAATAGGTGCGGCAACAGCGTTTAGTGGAAGGACGCAACGAGTCAGAATAAGGCCATAAAGGCTCTAAATTTATAAGGCGAAATGAGTACCATACATGACCGACAAGATGCATAGAAAATCAATCGAGACGATCATATCTGGTAATCAAAGTGTTAGAACAAATCACGTTGTGGGAGGCATCATAAAGTGAACGCGACAAAACAGTTCAGATAACGTATAGTCGTTCGATTGCGCAGCTGCAATCTGATTAACTGATTGAGATTGATTAGTTGAGAAAATCAAAACATATAAATTCACTCGAAGCCGAATCGATCAATCGATATGACGTGATTTGCCTTTGCTGCTTTGTTAGGAGATGCGCCTCCTTACAATTTCAAACCACGGCTCAGAAAGGTTGGCAGGATTAAATAGTCACAGTGATGATGCAGATAACGTGATGACTTATGATCACACTTTCTGAAGGAAATAAACAACAAAAATCTGAAGTTATTGCAAAATGAAAAAATGGGTTTCCGGAAAAATGCTGTATTGGGGAGTTTGTATTTACTAAACCTAAAACAATTTAAACTTTATTTATTATTCACTATTTGTTACAATTCTGGCATTTTAATCTTGCCATTCAGTTTTATAAGGCGGAACATGTGTCTAATGATATTCATAATTGAAACAACATTGAGAGGCCTAGCGTGCAGTGAAACTGTAGTTGTTGAGAACCCCCAAATAGCACAACACTTTTTGTGACTATTGAAACAGAGATAGGCACAAATACAGAATTACTGAAGTTCTGCTACCAGAATGATCATTAGAAACTTTGCGTAAAGTTTTCAGTCCAAGTTGCTTGAAAGTTAGTTACAAAGTAAAATGGTTGGAAAGGAAACGACTTAGTTTCTTGGTAAAAAATATACCACAGCGTTATTCTCTAACTGTAGCAAATTGGGATGTCTTTTGATATCTTTTAAAATGACGATGCCAAGTTACCATAATCAATTTACACAAAGATTTATCAGTTGGTAGCTAGTTGTCATTGTAAGCTAAACCGTTATTATCTGGCAGCTGTAATTAATATACGGAATATTCATGGATGTTTTGGAAACTCCAACTTAAAAAAAACATCTGAGCCAACCAACTACTTAAATTGCCGATAGAACGTTTTTTATGAGTAATTGGATCACATACTAATAAACCGTTTGAAACAGTGAGTTCCCTTTATTCATTTCATCGAACCGGTGAGAAGACAAATATTGCGTTTCTTTTTTCATTTTATTTCGTTTCATTATTTTGTCGCCATGCGCTTAACCTATCGACTCGAATGCTTTATTTAATCGACCGATGAGAACAAACAAAATGCATGCCTCTCGTAATGAATTTCTTATTGCCGTCTTACTAAGGAGTTGATAGCAAATGCTTACGAAGTACGTTATTGAGAGTGTTGTGTATTCGTGCCCACTTTTAACCAGCAGAGGTATTTTGAATATCTTTCAGACGGATTCATATATAATTGTACGTGAACTCACGTTCATGTCTTCAAAACAAACTCTCTCAGAATGGTATAGATGAATTAAAATACCATTTTGCACACCTCTTGCTCAACGACGATTTGATTGCTTCCACTGTTTATTTAATGCTACATTTATTATTTCTTCACTGTAATGGCGTTTATGTTTAAGTTGTCTAGATTCACTCTCATATCCTGGTGTATTTTCACCTCACTTATTCATGTGTTATAAGTACTGAGTCAACATAATTCTTCGGAACATTTTTATGACTGGCGCATAACAGATATGCCATCAACAATTCTGGCGTTATGATTTGGTTGTCCACTTCACTCACGTCACACGATTGTCACTTGACTCTTGCCTGCTCAAGATTTCAAATCGTGATTGAATGATATTTAGTCTTCACGAACACCTTGATACAGTACACTGTAGTCAAGCAGAGAACCGTGAAGTCTTGTAACCATAAATGACCCTTACTAGGTTATTTGTATTGATAATTGTTTGAAGACAAGAACTCACTTTAAAAGAGTCACTCGTACACAAATGTCATATCCCTCGAAGTTAAGATAACTTTGATACTGTACGGTAATACACTGGTTCAGCCACTAATTTATTAACCAATCGATTGGAGTTAACAGACAGTAACTGTGTCTCCAATCAAGGCAATCGAGCAACCTGATCATTACTCACAAGCGAAGGTGGTTGAGCGTTCACATATGATAATTTGGTCATGCCTAACGTGAGGTCAATGGCGCAGTGGTAAACATGGTTGCCTCATGAACAGCGTGGCCGTGGTTCTAGTCCCGGCAGTGGCGATGATATGCACTACTGACGAGCTCTAATGAGAGCGAAACTCGAGTCTAGTGCTTCGTTTCGAAAGGCGTCGACAAGAAAGTCTATGGGAATGCAACAGCTGCGATCAATTGTAGATGATGTTCAACTTGAAACTATTAATAAACAAATGCAGCTGTGGTTTAGAAAAATAATGTGCACTTAATGTCCTGGTGCATATCGTCTTAATTACTGCACCTAAAACAGACAAAAACTTCACCATTACCTGGCAATCTTCTGGTCATTACAAAATATTTCATAAAAATGCTTATGCAAACAGAAAACTTTATGAAGAATGATTGTTCGTTGATCGGTTCAAACTAAACACTTCAGCTCAGTTCATACTATTAGTTTATCTATAGTCCGACAAACGAAAAAGAGTGTAAAATGTTTCGTTTGATATATTTCAGCGTAGCTCTGAAGCTTCCTGTGTTTTACTAAACCTTTTCCTGTATTCCGAATACATAGGGTAAATTGTCTTTAGTTAATCGATTGTAAAATTAACAGCACTATCCTTGCTGGTTTAACACAGCAGAAATAAACCACAGTGATTAATATCAATGATTGATGTTTTTCACAACTGAGATGCACAAAAAGCTTCCAATGACAATTAACCGGATGTTCTGTTTTCCGCTTTCATAATTCGAGAAAACCTTCCTGGCACTCGATTTGGCTGTGGGAATGGCAATCCAAATTGCGAAGCAACGTAGCGCAGCCAGCAACATGCCAAACACTAACGGTTTCTTCGGTTCGCTTAAAGGAGCTATTGTACGTGTTCCGATTACAAGTACAATGACCGTGGTGACGACTTTTGGAAAATCTAACAAGCAAGTAGATACTGCGCTGGACTTCAATTTGCTTCTGCCACACATTCCAACAGGATCGACAGAAGTGACTTTTATCAAAATGACACTTGTCTCGTGGCCATACAACACTGTTCGAAAATTGACCACAATGGTTTGGGGCCCAGACATTCTGGATATAGCCAATGTGCTTAATACTTGTATTCCTGGTAAGTAACAGATCAGAAGTTACTGAGTGCTTATTCAAAGGGTCAGACCAACAATGCCAAACCAACGTATACATATATACAAGAAAGAACAGCGCAAAAATTATCGTCGTGTGTTCTGTAAACCTATTAACTATGATCTGCTTAAATGTGATACAACAACATAACTGTTTTCTGAAAATTTACACCTTCACTTTTTGTAGATAATGGCATCGTTTTGGCACTCGTGTTCATGTCAATTCTGACTGCCGTGGTAGTGTTCGCGTTGGTCGTATTCTTTTTGTCACGGTAAGTATTGTCCAGTGAATGCATCTAGCTAGCATCATAAGTAACATCGAAATCTGCATAATTTTGTTGTGTGAATTAAACTGGTCAGTCATCTTCACCATTATTGATCCAAATTGCGACAAGGTAGATACAGACGAGTACTTGTTAGCGTAAAGTAGTTTGTGTTGATTTAGACAGGTAGTTTTGAGTTACCTTTCAGATTCGTAGTTATTGACTAGGCTTACACTCTGTGTAAATGAGCGATTTCTGATGTTTTTTCACATAGCAAGGGAAAGGAATGAGTTGTTTTGAAAAGTGATTGCCCACGCCTTCTCACTTGTGTCGTTATGGTAGTCAACCTGTGTCATATTACGGCTGACAGGAAAATGTACGCAGAACTAGGTAGTGTATACATTCGAGTTTTGTTTACAGGGCCCAAAAAAAGTGAACATATCATTGCAAAAATCTGTTTGAAATAAAGTAATTCTGCATATGGAATTACTCCTGAATCTTTACAGTTACTCAACAATATTAGTGTTTATGGTCAACCGCTGGTTAAGTTGTACTGTATCATTAGTAATCAAATGGCCACAACCAAGTTTTCCGCACGTCAAGCTCCTTTGGAAAGTTCATTACTGTCCTCGGCGTTAGACATTGGCTTCTGAATTTTCAATTAATCATTTCTGGACGAATTTTTATCCATTAGTACGAATTGTCTGATAACAAAATGGATTAGATTTTGTCCAAAATTCAAAACGTATGTTTTTCAATGATATTCACAATCTTGTGTGATTCAGTTGTGAAACAGTTCTCACAAACAACTATTTTCCAACAGGAACTATCTATGTGTATATCCGGATACCAGTATACAGCTGCATTTATGAATCATAGTTCACCAATAACAACCAAACAACTTAATGAAAATTTAAAAAAAACGGTGCTTTTACTTGTGTCTACTTATTTTTACGAATTAACAGTTTGATAATAGTCCCGTGCGTTTGGCAAATTGATATGTGTGATAAACTAAAAGCAATATTGTGTCCTTGTCAGAAGATAGGAATGTTACACAGAAAAACGGAAACGATTTCATATATAAATTTCTTGTGGAAAACCGAGTGCGAGCTATCCCTAAAAATGTTAGATTTTGAAAACCTTGTTCTTGCTTGAAAGGTCCCCGTTGACAGCCAATTTAATGCCAGAACACCACACAAAAAATAAGATATGAATCTCCATATGTTACCGTGTTCATCATGGATAATCACTATTCCAGTAACACTCTCCAACTCGGTAAGGCGGTGTGTCGTAGACTAGTTATATTACGTAAACGGAACAGTTATTGAAGTTGCATGAAACCTTTTGGGTGTTAATGTCGTAAGGATTCTCCCAGTGGCAACCGCTGGTATATACTTATGTCAGTCAACCATCTGCGCACAAATCCCATCTGCAGCTTTTGGACAACAAACCACCCAGCCTCTCAATGGTTTACCTTCAGCAGTTCAGTCACCAGCCGCAGCGGACGATAATTCAAATATATGACAGGGGATTCTTCCAGGGACTGATCTAGCACAATCCTCACAAAAATATCACATCCATATTCGGAGGCCCACACTGTCAACATAACTTTCAAAAATACTCAAACTTCTAGACACTTATCTACGTAAGTAATAGCAATCCGAATACAGATTGTAACACAGCTTACCATTTTCCTGCCTGAGATTTAAGTTCTGAATGCTATTGTGGAAAACAATGTGCTACACTTGGTAATTATTGTCTTATAACACGGAAACGCGTACTTATATTAATGACCTTCCAATATGCCATGATAAACCGAACTGGCTGGATTAAACACGATCTATTTGGAGCATTCAAGATCACACCCTTCAAACCCTTCATGATGACAGCATCCGCACGGAAAATAGCTTACGAATATACATAAATTAAACGCATTATAATCCACCAGCATAAACTCAATGTTGATTAGGTTTCCAGTTGATAATCTACTTGTTAGACGTAAGAAATTTAACTACGCACCGGTTAATTTAGCTAAGATGGTTTCATTATGGTCTGCGAAAAACCAGTATATCTGACAACTTTGCGTACGTTTAGTGTTCCTTAAGGAAGACCCGAACAGACCAGCTTTTATTACTGGCAGTCACTTGAATCCAGCATACTGTCAAAAATCGAATGTGTGCTAGTCCGTTGATTCAAGTGAGAGACCTGTTTCATTTCCAATGTCGGTAAAAGTTCAAGCCTCAACAATTGATCTGCAAAGTCCGTTCATATTGACTACCAATGAAGCATCATATCGTGAACTACTAAGTAATCAGACTGTGGTTTGGCTCAATGTCGACATATGGCTGATAAACTCACAAAATGTAAATGACGATTTGTTTCCAATTACCTGTTTCATATAACAGGCTAGCAGTCGCGAAGGCTTAGTTTACATGGAAGCAAAACAAAAGATACATAAAACCACAAGTTTTACGGTCCAAATAAATCTGCCTACAGTTCAAGTTAGTCCAACATCATTATAAGTCGATTTCATATCAACTCAAATAAACTAACTAATCCGTATAGTCTAGACTATTTGAACATAAGATAAACAGTAGGGTTGTTTGTTCGGAACATTAAGTACAAGTGATTTCAATCTTTGAAATCACATAGACGTTCCAATCCCTCCCATATGAAAAGGTGCACAATACTAGAATGTCAGTCCTGTAAAAGCACGTCAGCAGCGCATAACAACCAACCTCAGCATTACATACAAAGGAATCTGACTGCGGGTTCAGGTAAAAGCTAGCTTAATATGAAATCTATGACACACTGGTCAACATGGTGTACTGCGTTGAGCGCCATCTACCAAACAAACAATGAAGAAAAAACTTACTTTCATCGATCCCGCCATCAGAATGTTTTCAACTGCGTCAGTTACTGTCATAAAATTTGAAACGGCTACCTTACTTAGACGCTGGTCTCATCGTGGTTGCGACATCTTCATATCAAGATGCTATCTCAGCCGGTCGACGAGATTCGGAGGCGCGCCTACATTGACCGTTCGAATGTACTGATATGCATGGGCAGACCAACCTGTCCGTTGTGTTAACCGCCTTCAGAAGCACAGGTGTGTTCTTTATTTGATTATAACGTACCAGCCATACCTAACATTTATTTAACTCATAAGGGAAAGTTGAAGTCAACTAACTATTATTCTGAAGAGATGCTTCACCATCATTGGTGTTTCTGATGTTGGTTGACATGGTGAACAAACTGGTTTGTTAGAAGTAAAAGGTGTTTGGCAAACAGTCTGTTTTTGGTAGTTCACCATCAGGTCAATTACATAACATTTCATATCATCATACTTTTTACGTGAGCAGGGTCAGAAGCAATTAGTCACATAATTACATCACGCGGTTGTAAAATGGAGGACAATTAGATGACAGAATTGATCTTCGGAAATGTTAAATCGGTAACGGGGAGCCATGGTAACCGTAGGGTCCGTATAAATTTCTTCTGAGCGTCCAACTGTGGATTGCAAAACCGAATTCCGATCACTTCCGCCGTAACCAGAGTACGAAATTTGACTCCTCTGAATTGTCGACTTGGTAAATGGTAACTGGGCTGGAAAGCTACTTCCGGTAGGACTTGGTGCCTTGAGTTAATAAGATACGCCAGAATTGCATTCGAACTGGATTCCATCACGCACTTGGTCAGCTATATAGCGCGGTGCCCACGTATCCTCTGAGAAAAGCACCTGGTTGAGCAACTGACGTAACCTGCACCACAGGAGTAACAGAGTAAACACAAAATGATGTTACACATTGAAGCAACGTATTTTTGAGTTGTACATGGACTACCGGGTCGGATTTGAATTAACTTCGTAGTCATGCCGTATTGCAGGTCTTTTCGGTTGCGTTACCTACTCTACGAGTCACCGGTTTAGCCAACACCTCGTCTTTGTAGTTTGGCATCATGTAAACCAACTTCTTTTCCAGAGACTGGGGCTTAACTTTCGGTTCTGTCAGTTTCATATATCTGTCAACGACGCTTATGTGGCATGCGTTCTCTGCGGATATCCGCCGTATGAACACCATTTCTGCTTCAACCATGCCATCAGTGCATATCCTCATAGCTCTGTATGTTAAAGTACGAACGGGGTTTCTTTTCTGTTTGAGGGGTACGTAACTGAAAAGATGAGTGTACTGGCCGTTCCAAGTCCCTTACTGTGAATACACCTGTGAACTGAACCGTCTGCACGACAACTCAGTACTATATCCAAGAGGGCTATTCGTCCATCTTTCTCGGCCTTAAGTGTAAAGTTGAGATTAGGGTGTGCTCTGTTCGTCTCAGTAAGTAGACTTTCCAGATTCACAGTCACGTCAACTATACAGGTGATATCGTCCACGTACCACTTGTAAGAAGTGCTATTGTCAATAGTTCCAGGGAGTTCTTTCTAACATTACCATGAGGATATCTGCCAACATTGGGTTGAACGGTGGATAGATCGCAACGCCGTCCGTCTGACGTTGCCTTCTTCCATCAATCTGCGTGCAAGTTAATATCACCTGCTTGACCGTGTCTTCGGGCAAGCCCATATGTGAACCACATTTAAACCACAAATTTAGTTAACGATTTCTACAAGTGGTACGCTCGTGAACAGAGAGCATACACCAAGGAAAAACATTCTCTTGTTTACTACATTCAACGACAGAATAGAATCGACGAAGGGGTCTTTCATAGAATGCACTGTGGTGTCCTTCCAAACAGGTTTTAGAAACTCTGTGAGCCACTTTACCATCGAATGATAGACAGAATTGCACGTATCAAGAATGGAGCGTAATGGCCATCCCTTCTTGTGAACCTTTGGTAAACCATACAGTCTGGGTATTATGGTTCCAGTTGAACGAATTCGTTTAAATGTAGCAGAGTCTGTCAAACTCCGCTGTTTTAGATTTCATACAGTTCTAGAGATGCTTTTCACGATCGCATCGGTCCTATCTTTTTCGCTTAGCAGGTTGCTAAATTTAGATCAATCATTCAAGATGTCGGTCATTTTCTGCTAGTAAGTCGACCAAAACAATCCTTGCACCCTTGTTAGGCCTCGACAATGATGAATAATCGAAAACAGACTGTTTGCCAAAACACCTTTTACTTCTAATGACCTCATAGGGCTATTGGAATCGTTGAAACTGGCGTGTCAGTCTATATCTATAAGTTAGACTGATTTGACTCAGGTTTGAAGTTAAACAAATTGAAGCAAGCCAATATCCAAAATGAGCCAGACCGCCTAGCTCTATTTGGTTATCAAATATACAATGCAATAACACGATGAATTGTGAACGTCTAAGTCACTGGTTAATAAACTTCACTAAAATGCAGGTGACTGTTTTGGTCACTGACGTCAATAAAATCGAATCAACCTGGAGGGTATAGGAGCACTTTCGGAAAACGCTTCTAAATAGGGGCAAAAATGACCGGTTGAATGTTTTCCTGTGAAAAACGGCAACCGCACAGCTCGTGTAAGACCGTATTTCGTACGTCTGATTGAGTAATGTGCGTATTAAGCAGGTTACTTACATCTGGTCGATAACATCAAACATTATATGAAAAGTTATGAATTGTAAGCACTTATCAACACAGTAAAGGGTGATGAAGTACTTTTCCCTGTAACCTACGGGTAATGAGTATTTTGTGACGAAGTATTAACATTTTCTGTTCAGATAGTTTAAACTAATATTTCAAACTGTTTGATTGAGCTGGGTTGGAAAACCGTGCTTCGGCCGATGAGAAACACATGATCGACACAACGTTCGTGCAGCTGCGAGGGCTCCCGTGGCTGCGACATCCATTTGTTCATCCATCCATTTCGACACAAAGTGACTTCATGTTTTATATGAGTAAAGATTTGTCGAGGAGTCAAGTGAGGATGCAAGGTTAGTTATTTTCAAATGTGCAAGACTTGCATTCGTCTGTGGGCCTCAGTTGAAGTAGACTGGCTCCTGCATCCTGTAGAGTAAGTTGGATCCAGTAATCCCAGGCTGCAGTTAGAACTTTCGACCGCATCCGATCATTTGTCAAACAGACAGGTCTGCAAACTGCTGGATTCACCCAGGGGTAGTGCAAAAGAGAGCGTAAACCGCAAAATTCACAGTTGATCATATATTGTTTATTCCTCATAATCGTACGTCAGAAAAATCTTCTTGATTCAATAGCTTTATAGTTTACGTGCTTTCTAAGTGTTTGATCATGAACACTTTTCAAATCACCAGATGGTACCGACGCCGGAAGATGTATCGCGAAGGTCCCAACAAACTTATCCTTTACCCGGTTGATATCGTTTTTGTTCGACCCTCAAGATCTTCAAGACCCTCAGCTCCAGTGAGTCATGATATCACCACTTACTTTTTAATTTATCTGCAACAACGAGTCTGAACTGAAATTCACGTAGTTCATGATAAACGAAAAAGACCGCCTGTAAAACGCACCCAGAACTATATCTTGCTTTATCCGACCGTCATTGTTTTGTAGCAGATAATGAAAAACAAAAGTCTCCCACAATAAACGCGTACACATAAAAACAGAAACCAGTCACTGCATTGTGTTTCACGAGCAAATACTACAGCATGTGAGTAAATACAGCAAATTAGTATACGTTTTACAGAAAGTAGGAGTATCAATAAATACATGTATACTTACATCAATGCAGAACAGTTAACAACTATAGGACTTGCGCTGAGTGCAGCCGACCGTTCATTATGAAAAGAAACTCAAAACGATCGCTGAAAATTCCGACCGATATTATAACGTCCAACATTCATACGCAATCACTTATACAATCACTTATACAATCACTTATACAGAAAAAAACAACGAAAATCATGCATTCACATTAATGCAAACATCTCAGTTCGAATCAGCAAATTGATCGTGGTTGCCACAATGTTTCGGTTCTACCAGAACAACACCACAAGTCACAAGGAAGCAGAGTCGTCGATCGTTCGACACTTGTTTGCTTGTCGACTTCAGCTCAGTCTGGAGACGTTTCCGAAACGTCTAATGCAGTGGAGTGTGCAAGTGTTCGTTAGTATGCGGCAGTTTGCTGTAGCAATTGACGAGTAGAACGCATTTCCTTTTTTAGAAAGATATTTGTTAACTGGTGGGCCTCAGTGTGCGCATGTGAGTTATTGCTTTTTTTGTACAGCTCTACAACCAAAGACGAAAAAACACATATCTGATTGGTTCCGAAACCCTGATCTTCATGAAAAACAGAATTATGCTCAGTTTGTTCCGTTTTCCTCCGGAGACAATCTCAAAAGCCTGCAAGCTTCATGTTAACCGATATTTCAACACTGTTTTTCCATGCTTCTTGATGAGCTGGATTTATAGAACAGATTGGATTTTACAGCAAATCTGTTAGAAACACAAACGCTATTACTGCACTCAGTAGCCAGTGAAACACGTCCTATCCTCAAGATGCATTTCTGTTAACTTTAGTTAGGCTACGTTCTATGAAAAATGCTCTTTAGAGTTCGAGTTGACTGAAACCTTCAAAAATCGACAAATGAACCCAGATCCCACGTGGTATCTACCGAAACGTCTCAATTCTGATCTATATTTTGTTGAAACTGTAGCAACGAAAGAAGATGTAAGCCTTAATTTTACATTTGAGCATAGTCATGATAATGACATCAACAGACCCATAACTTTTTTGTTTGCACAAAAGAATCTATAATCAGAGAACAGAAATATAACTGATACTTTACCCAGTAAATAACTGAACGAATGCAATTTTATCTGCTGGCCCTATTGTCTCTATCTTTGCATTCTTGACTTATTTTTCTTGCTGCGTTGGTGCGGGATTATTCAACCTAGTGGAAGTCCCAATGTAAAGAACCCCATCATTCTAAACAGGTTGACTATTGCACAGCTCTCATTTTGTTAATATGACCTTGTTTTTCATCTGACGCTTTGTATCTGCTTTCGACAGAGCAACCCCGACCTGCGCTTTCCAACGTTGAACAGCGAACTCAAACTGAATGCAGATCTAGGCAGCCGGACAGCTGGGTTACAACCGGATGATCCAACAAAATCGCTTGTTTCGGTAATCAGTGGTGATGGAATCAGTGACACGAACACGGCCCGTTACAATGTATGTTCACTCGTCTACTAAGATGATGCTTATGCACGTTTGAGTATAATTTCCCACACAACACCAACCGAGACAACTATGTCCAGTAGTGTGGAATATCCGTGCAAACTGCTTTAACACTTGGTATATAATCTTTTACACCCATTCCTCCTTAGATTTTACTTCAGCTAAATTTTGTTTGGTTGTACGTTATTCCGGACTACAGATAGCGCAACGCCAAGAAGACCGGCAGTCAGACATACGTTTTCCGGTTTTAGCTCCTGTTGTCGCAGATGCTTCTATTCAAATTTGGAAGGTCTGAATGCATTCTACTTACATGCTATCTAGGTTTTCGTAGGGCAGCAAATAACTCACTTTGCAGAAATTAAGGTCTCTAACGAATTTTAGATTTTAGAAGTTTGCACGTTTGATGTATGTCAAATTTGTGCATTCACAAATCATAATGTAAATTTCCTAGGTTGAAGATTCGAGAGTGGCATTTGGTCGAGAACATGTGAGATGCCTGTTTATTAATTGTCGAAATTAATGCTGGGATGTTGGAACTTGGGAATTATCAAAGCGTTTCATTTTGTTCCAAATTATATTGATAATTACCCACTGTATATGTGTGTGAACTAAGCACTGTTGACGATTAAGCTGTATGACTATGACAAACACTCTAGATAAACCCATATATCTAACTACTTTCACTCCAGAATGGCTTAGTTTACGTGAAGAGATTGAATCTAGAGAACGCTGCGTTGAAGAGCAAGTTTTTGGACGCAGTTCGAAATCTTCGGGAAATACGCCATGAAAATATCAACTCCGTCATCGGCTGCTACGTTGACATCAGTTCATTGTGCATCGTGTTCGATCACTGCAGTCGCGGTTGTCTTAAAGTAAGATTACTTTTGTTCGTGACGTACTAAAAATTTGAGTTGCTTTTGGTTAAATGGCACGACGGATGACAAAATGCAAGCTGAAATCATTTCTTCGATTTAGCACAACCAATGACCCCTCCAATCTTAATTAAAAATATCCGACTAATGCGCGCTAATTTTGATGATTGGAAGGGTCACGCAACGTCAGGAATCGATTTTCCTACCCCACTGTTAGATCGTTGCTCTTATTTATCTTTCAAGCTGAAATATCGCGTGTAAAAATGTTGCTCACCATGGCAGCAGACTGTTTTCAATTTCCTCGAATTGCACATTACTTGGTATTACTAATAGTCAGTGGTATAAACTGCAAACTTGAGATAAGTAAAAGCACTTTAAGTAAATAGCTATCTAATATATTTCTTAGCCGAACAATGAAAGTGAGCAATTCTTTACGATCAATTAGTATACAAAACAGGTCATGCGCTCGGTTTCGGAATAAAAAGAAACGTTCTGTTCTGTTCAATAAGCCAGTTATAGCATGACGCTATTGGAACACAGTGATAATCCATAGTCTAGAAAAAGCAACCAAACAGTAACAGTTGAAAACAAATCTACGCTTTAAGAAAATAACTCATACAAAGAAACGGTTTCTGAGAGAATAAATGTCGATATTTCGAAGAGAACAGCTGTACGGATGATCTTCTAGAAGTTTGCGGTAAACACTCAACAGATCTCACGTGCTTTCAGCCGGAATTGTTAACTTCAATATCTGACTGCTTTGTGCCGATAGAACTAAAGAATGAAACTATACAGCTGAACCGATAAACTCAGTTGATGTTGCATGGTTATCGGTCATCGGTACCGAACAAATGATTTTGGGGTACCTACGAAACAGGTATCAAGCCCGTTCAGTAAACGTTTATAGGTGAGTGCGAAACAAACAAGGACGTCGAACAACGTTTTGTACAACGTATCTCTGAAACTAACCATCAGACGAATACTGCAGCCCACAAGTTCAGGTGTTGACGTTGTAGAGCTGAGCAAAAAACAACAACTCATATGCACACACTGAGACTTACCAGTTAACAAATCTCTTTATAAAAACGGAAATGCGTTCTATTCGTCAATTGCTACAGCAACTGTCGCATACTACCGAACATTTGCACACTCCACTACATAACATGTTTCGGAAACGTCTCCAGACTGAAGTCGACAAGCAAACATGTGTCGAACGATCGACGACTCTGCCTCCTTGTGACTTGTGGTTTTGCTCTGGTCGAACCGAAACATTGTGGCAACTACGATCAATTTGCTGATTCGAACTGAGATGTTTGCATTAATGTGAATGCATGATTTTCGTTCTGTTTTTTTCTGTGTAAGTGATCGGGCGATTGTGTATGAATGTTGGACGTTATAATATCGGTCGGAGTTTTCAGCGATCGTTTTGAGTTTCTTTTCATAATTAACGGAATGATCGGTTAGACTGTGTGGAACGCACGTTTCATAGTTGCTGTTGGACGGAGTTTTAGTATGGTGGATGTATCTTTGACCTTGTGTATTATATCGGCAACCAGATCAAACGGAACCTGGGCATATGGTTAGGTGGAGGCCTGTTTACCAATACGAAGCTAATTTGATATTTAATATGCACCAATGTGTATATATGGTTAGCGTTTATTTTGGCCTATTGTACAATGCCTGTTGCACTTCGCTGACTTCACAAACTAAGTTTTGTACCTGGTACAGTGCACTAAGGTTTGTCCGAGAGATCCATTCTACAAAAACTGTTTGTGATTTCTCTGATCAGATTTGTTACAAGAAGGTTTTGTTTACTTTGTTCGTTAGACGAATCATCGTAGGACGAAAAAATAACTAACCGATCCTGTTTGGTCGACACAGCTACTTTTACAAGAAAAAAATGGTAAATTTCCCTATTGTGCTTAGAAAGCGACCTGTCTTCATGAGATCTTGCAGTATTGAAAATGTCGGAATGTTATCCTTCGATGTTCTCGGTACATTTGCGTGCAACATTCATCCAGAGATATGTCTCATCAATCGCTGATGTTTCATTAAAAGGTTAAGATTGTTATGTCACCTCAATTGCCCTGTCAATTATTCTGTCTTCGTGGTCAGAAAACTAGACGGTAATATAAGATTCGTGCTATAAGGTGGACAATGATCAAATACCGCGCTTACTATAAGTCAGCAGAATCTTCACGAGCATCACGTGTAGTTTTGACACCATTCACAGTTGCTCGTAGCCTTTGCACTAAGATAAACCCCTCCAGCTGGCCTATTTATAAAAAAATACACTTAGTCTAGGTGTAAGTGACCAAAGGCTTGAGTGTGTTAATTTAGATTTACCCAGTGTGAGGCCACTGACGTAGTGATTGACCCAGCCGTATGGGGTAACCGTATCAGTGTGGTGGATCCAATCATCAGTCGAACTGATGACAGCTGACTGCTTTGTCTACACACAGTCGCCTAGTCCGTTTGGCTGTTATTGTTGGGAGCTGAAGTAACTCTATTGTTTACATAAAGATGAACTATGGTGTATGTTACGTTTAACGTGTTGACCGCCTTTAGTTTTACAGTAGTTTTCCTACCACAGCTACTGTGCAACTCAACGGTCGACCACATGTAATTAGTGTTTCCAACACCGCTACGTCATGAATGTATGAACCGGAGTTTCAGTCTCAGTCACTTCAATCTCCTACAGAAGTGAACTTGGGCCTAGGGATCATTGTTGAAATAGTTTGATATGAACTGTCTTTTTCCATAATGTAAAATCCACGTTCTAGTGCCAGTGGTGTTCATTTTATACCAATCTAATCCCCAACTACTTGAAAATATCAGGATTATTATCAGCAAACAATTAAAGCAGCATACTTCCACCCAGTTTTAGCCATGTATTCTTACACTGACGAGCTGTTTCACTCTGTCTAAAATTTTCCTTAAAGCAGATTGAGTATAACTCACTGAAATTAGCAGACCAGACCTTTCCACCCCTAAATTCATGTTCGTCTGCGCGTTACGCTTCCAGACTGTGAAGCGTTAGCTGAGCCTAGAATGTGTTTCCAGGAAAACATGATCGGCATTATATTACCAATATAGGAGCAGCACGCAATTATTAAACTGAACTTTTTTGCACATAGTTACAGCCGAATGTTGTCCTAGCAATTCAAACACCACGCCCTGTAGTCATGACAACAAATTCTGGCGAATTCAGTGGAAAATAGTCGAAGTAAAACCAGAATCTTCGAAGGCATTCGATAACTTTTGTTTTGACCGAACTAAATCTGGGCTGTTTTTGCCATTTTAGCCTGTTGAGTTAACGGCTGTTTTTACGCTCAGCAAATCAACCGTCCTAAACCATCCATACTCCACCTCAAGATAGGTGATGTACTGAGACGAACTAAACAAAATTATTTATCGTTAGCTGCTGAGTTTCCCTTATTTTAGATGACAAAAAGAATGTATACAATGTTGAACAAAATATCCGCAGAGACAGTGATCACCCATCAACTAGTTTTGGATTGTAAATGACATGGTTCTTATTAGCAGCCCGCTTCTAGTTTACGTGTACATTGACTGGATACCCCAAAACGATTGAAGCAATACATCGTAAGATATCCGCACTAAATTTAGTAGTCGATTACAACACGCTTGAGGTATACCACCTGAGGTGGTTGAAACGTAGACTACCACAACTTACTCGTAACGTGTTATTCTAAATCCGTTTATCAAAAGCAATGCATCGTTTTAATTACTGCGTTCTTATGGGTATCGATCGACTACCTGAACATTAGTGGATACCACCAACTTAACCACTTAACGTTTTATTCGGCACAGCTCAAGTTCATCAAGCTAGGCATACTGGCTATCAAGTTCAACATATAGCGGTTGGGTGGAACATAGAGGTGCGAACTGAGGTATCACGAGCTCGTCAAAAGAATTCACCTGAAATTGTGTGCGCGTACAAAGACCCAAAGATAAACTGACCTGAAAACTTTCATTAGTCGCTCGGAACATTATCGCCTCCCAATATTTCGTCATTCCAAATAATCGGTATTATCGGCAGATACTTATACACTAAGTACTTGTAGATCAAACTACTAATAAGTTAATCTAGAGGGACTGACTTATACATTGCAATTTACTAGTTAGGGCATCTTATGTGAAAACGGAACAGTGTCAACTTGAGTATTCGGAATATCCGTGTTATCACCGAATCGTTGACCCCTGAGTATTTAAGGTGAACAAAAAGAGCATAAGGACATACAGGTGTTAGTGTCAACGTGTTCAATGCCGAAACTGCTCAAGATTAGAAAACTATATTTTTTTATAAGTGGTAGAGCAAGTGGGTTACAAAAACATCTCATTGGGAACAAGAAGGTATTTTGCGAAAATGTTACAGTCACGCCAAAATGCTGGCCTACAGTCGGAGATGCACGAATAATTCTTTTCCATGGGAAAACAAAATGCCCCATTTCTGAAATTCTATTGCAAGAAAAGCACCCTGATCGATAGATAAGCCTGCTGTTGGCCACCTATGCGCCATCAACGAAAGGTTACAATAAAACCGTACTGAGAAAATTCATTTTTAAACATAGTTTTAGCCCTGTTTTATTTATCTTGAGTACCCCCACCGTCATGAATACGTCGCTCATAATGCATTATATTTCAAAAGGGGCTTGTCTCTATTGACTAATGAATAGACTCAGATGCAAATTAGGTTAGTCTTTTCACCAAATGCAACGAAAACGGTAATTTTCTCTGACTACTAACAAGTAGTGTGGGATTCAGTCGGCAACTTACGTGTGTCAGGTCCTTCCCTCTAATATATACAACCGTACAGTGAACATTTTCCCCAGTTCCTGGACATTTTCGTTACCAGGGGAAATCCCCCTACTTACTAGAAGATGCACAATCAGACTTGATTGCGAGTGCTATCGTGAACTTCAGATTTGCACGGGGGGATGAAAAATCACTGGCCCGCCTCTGCTCGAATCCTGCAATAATATTACAGAGGCGCGAATTCATTTACTTTGACTCGTCAATGTCTTTAGATTTGGTCACCAATATACCACTTTCAGGAAATAGATAGACTTTGAGGTTATTTTCAAATTGAATTTTTCCCTCAAATGTTCATTATTTTTAGTTCAATAAACTGCCGTCATATATTTTTATTGTTATTTCCAGAGTATTATTCAGAAAGAATCGATCACACTGGACTGGGAATTCAAACTGTCCTTAATTACAGATATTGTGAAGGTATGTGGAGACAATCGGAGTTAATTAGAATTGATCTTCAAGAGCAAAATTTCGGATTAGCACTCATTGATTTGTGAACTGCCTCTAATAATCTCAGCAAGATATTTACAATCCAACACAATTGTCGTCAGATATTGACAACAGCTAACCAATAAGAGTTTACAGAACGAAAATCATTCATACGTAACATAACATTAGTTGTGCGGTTTGTTTCACTGCAGCTTGTGGATCGTTTGATGAAATTCCGAATCTGCTGACTGAACTTACAATGGATGCCGCCAATGTCTGTTATGGTTTCATTTGTTTAATCATACTTGATTGCCAATTGGTATTTCGAAGTTGATATAGGAAGTTGGTAACGAAAGACTTGCAACACATTTCGACAACACCTCCTGTAAAACAGGTGTATAATTATACCTATAACAAAGAGAGACTTATGGGTTCAAGTCGCTGTGGTAATCAGTAGATACACTGCTTTCAGCCGTTGATCAACGTGCGGATTAGTTGGTAGTCCGTAAAAATGCGTAGGGACCGTGGTCGGCAGAACCGTATCTCCGATTGACCTTTGATCAGTTACCAATTACATAATGGTTTGAATGTCTTAGACATGATGACCGTGACCACACAGTTTGGCACTGTGTTCCAGAGACAGCAAACCATGTCCAAGTAAAAGTTCTGCCTCAACCTGTCCACCTCACGTCGAGCTCAGGGCACAGCAAACGAACTTTAAGCCGTGCATTCCTTGCTAAGAAGAGAACATTTGCTAGTGGGTTACCAGGTGCGTTATCAAGATTATGCGAGAAATAATCTGCCCCATGCTATTATAATTCACTAAGAGTTGACCAACTTCTGCTTGGTTCGTGGATGAAGGTCCATCCTTAACCCTATAGCTTGCTTAATAGCCCCTCGTTAGAAGTCCGGCAAAAGAGCCGGAAAAGTGTTTTCTATAATTGAGCACCTACTGGGGATGTACCATGAGGAAAATACATCTGGCGGAATTGCCTGCACAGTCTCCATAAATAATCTCTGTCATTCCATTGTCATAGTTGTACAGTGTATGGACAAACCCAAACAATTTGTTGTTAATGTCTCTATGTCTTCCTTTTACTCGTACATCTTCAACCCGCGATCGAAATCACATATTTGATAGCGGAAGCGCCTCATTCTGTATATAGTAGCATTGAATTGTAATCAGTCGCAAACGGAGTATGTGTGGTGCGTTGTGGTTTATCAAGTAGTAGAGTGGATACAGTCAAGTTCTTAAGGGCAGAAAATATCAGTCATCCTATTTTTCATCTCTGTACTTGCTGGTCTTAGAACAACCTTGTCTGTACCACTATTGTCAGTGAAGATACCTGTTGAGAAAGATAACGTAAACTTTTGACTAACCGGAAAATGTGTTACGTTCATATAGGGCGGGGTGTGTAGTCGACCGATCACAATACGTTTTGCAAAATACGAACCATCGTTGGTGGTTCTCAAAATCTGATAGGTTCTAGAACCACCAGAACCTCTCTTTTGATAACGTCAGTTAACGGCTCTACAGACGTCTGGAGTAGTTTAAACGGGCCAAATTAACATGCAAGGGTTACCAGCTAACAAATGGCCGCTGCTATTGTGTTAGTATAACAAGCTTTACGAAGATTCGCACCCCCTAAACCTAGAGTCATTCGGACTACGTAGCCTCCAGTTTGCAACCAGAACATGACCACTGAGTGTCGTCAAACGAATTACACTAGCGCTTCTCTTAATTTTCAGTCACGAAAACATTAGTCATCTCGAAATTATCACGTGAGAAATTTGCGGCAGTAGTTGCGCAATCAAAAAAATTAGTTGTCCCTCTGGATCTACTTTCACCAACTTGATCTCACTCACCCGGGCTAGAAGTTCGGGTAACCTTTGCACTCATGCTGTGTGCTAGATAGAAATTTGTCCACTTGGGCCCCGCAATAATGAGTAATACCATCCTTTACACAGAGCCATTTCAGGGCTGGACGCTTGTAGCGTTTGGCATGGAAGTTTGTAGCCGCCTGACATTCTAGACCAAACAAAGGTCTGCACTGGCCCTATATAAACTTAATAAGTTGTAGGCAGCGGCTTGAGAGACGACTAAACTTACAGGTGGCCAGTTTTATCACGCCGGCTCAACCATTCATGATAGGTCGGCGGAAACAAAACACACTTCAACAGGCAGGAAACCAGGATGACAAACTAGAGTATATCGCATTGCAGTAGACTAAGTCAGAAGAATATCGAATTATTGTTGTTTTGATGAACATTCGTGAAACCGAAAAGGTTTAAGTTGATGTAGAACATTCATAGAAAGGCTGCAAGATATTCTCTTTTGCTACCAGTCGGGTGCTGATGCACAGCCCGAAATGTGTTTCTGCTTCCAACCGTTACAACGAAATGATCTCTGCTATTTGTACCAGGTTGGGCCCCAGGATTTGATGACCGACTGAATCACTGCAGCCTCATTACTTACGCTAAGTCAATATTACAATCCTACCTAAACAGCAGATAACACAAATTAGTTTAACCCATAAACGCCCAGAGGATATGAAATGCTTACGGTCGTTAGGCACACTTGACTGCAAGTTTACGTGAGCTTTTCAGTTAGTGGAAGGTGTAGTATTGGTTAAGTACAAAAGCAGTACGTTCCAGTACTGCAGCTACTACGGTCATCGGTTACCTATTCGAGTGTTTAGCGTCAGCTATTGTCCATCTAACAGCGACATTCACTAGCATGAACAGCTTTTCGAATGATTAACATCTTGACACTATTCCGTTTATATATTTTAGCCGCAATATCAGGGTACGGAAGTAGTGGAAACAGACATCTGCACTTGTTCTGGTGGACGTTGTTGATTTGAATCGGCGCGTAGTTTCCAAAATTGGAATGCAACAATGCCTGGATCCGTGTTATCGGGCAATCGATTTGCTTATTTTCAACCACATGTTGTTTGCTAGTTGGAAGTAGAATTATTATATGTAGCAAAAGTCAGAAATCGATATGTCACTGCCGTTCATTGGAGCAATTAATTCCCATTTTAAAAGTAACTTTTAAATTCCAGATGATAAGCCATTATTTACCAATATAAGTTAAATTATTTAAGCATTTAGCAGTCAGTCCGGCCAGGTCTATCAGTCGAAGTGCAGATTCCTAAAGAGCATATTTCCTGGAGCACAAGCAGGTATATCTCAAACCATTCATTGTCACCAGAACATACCTCTCCATGCATTCGCCTTGTCGCAATATATAGGCCACAAACTAAGTCACATGCACTAAAACAGCTAAATCCGTCGTGATAACTATCAGCTGTAATGTTCTCATTGGCGATGGAACCTGGATGAAACAAGGCAGGTTATGGCAACGACACGCGTTCACCTGTTGTATTCAGTAGCGTTATATAATTTTGGAATTTGATCAAGGTATCTACGTGCCTCACTACTAAGCTTGCTGAGAGAGCCTGTACAACGTTAGTTGATAAGTTTCTACACGGTCAGCATTTTGTTTAAAAACCTCACACTAAAATTGATCGAATCGATTACTTCCCAATACACTAATTTAACTCACAATGTTGCCCCACGTTTAAGCTCAACCTTCTCACTATGAGTAAAATTTAACAAAACTAACATGCCTATCCTTTTGCTAGCTATCACGCAGCCAACACCAGTGTAGCTCACCTGGATGGTTAAGTTATTCTTCGGCATGCCTCACTGTAACTGTTAATTTCTGCGCAGTTCTGGCTACCTGGGATTAGCGGAGACACATCTGGTCAGTCAGACCTCATAACGTACGTCAAAGCAGCTTTACTGTACAAAATTCTTAGCCATCAACGTATGTTTTGGTCCATAGCGGACTGCCCGACGCATCGACTGCTCAACCTAAAGTCAGAAACGAACACAACATCTCTAATATTAACCATTCCGTTTTTCCTATTCACCTGTTGTATCCACCGGCTTGATGTTGGTCAAAGTTTTAATTAATGCGTGACTAAAATGTGGTTTATTTATCCAAAGGCAAATTACAGTTATACACGGAAGCAACGTTAGTTTTCATTGATTCCAATCACATAAGAATGCTGCTATGATTTCTTCGTTTTGCACTGATCGAGGACGGTGCAAAACAAGTGGCATAGCCCCATCATGGTCGTTTTAGGTTATTATGATTAAAAGATCCAAAACAACTTATTGTTTAACATAACGCATTCGCTGCATATTTTGTCTATTCGGTTTCCAGGGTATGCGTCATCTTCATTCAAGCACTGTAAAGAAACACGGTTGGCTGAAGTCAACCAATTGTTGTGTGGACGGTCGATGGGTAGTGAAGATCACAGATTACGGTCTGCCAGAATTGTATTCAATATATGGAGAGAGTCGGAAAGTTGAAGATAAAGGTACTGTTGAAATTATCATATGAATTGCTCTGTTATTTCTTCACGTCATAAACCAAGTTCAAACATGGGATATTTTACTCGGGTCAAACAAACTAACTCCATACTTTTCCAAAAGAGTTTGCTTTACGAGACATACCTAGTTAATTACAATTGGACTCTAACTTGCAATAGGTCTCAGTGGTCTTCGTCTCAAAATTAACCTTTTCCTGGCAGGCGGTAAAACGTATCGTTCGCACCATTCAGCTGATGATGATTCACTGGTTTTGTCAGTTCTTTCATCCTTCCCATTAATGAAGTTCAATTGGGACGCGATTTGCATGTGCAGTATCCTGGCTTACTCCTTGCATCCAACTAAAAATTATCTGCGCTCATGTGTGTTGTGTTTACTGAAGTTAGATTTCTAGCATTTATGTAAAGCTTGTGTACCTGTGGTTTATTCTGTATTTTTAAACTTTCTGGTAAAGATTCGTAAAATTTTGTTGGGGTTCATGGGCATTCCCATTCACATTTTATGTGATCAAGTTCTATGAGGATCTCCAAACGCCTACCAGCGAATTAGAAACATGGTTAATCCCGATTATTGACACTACATCCACTCAAATCTGCAATTAATCTGTATAAATTGAATAATACTCGCAGTTGATAGCAGCTATTGCATCCCCGTAGATTTTTTGAAACGAAGCACCGGATGCGAGTTTTGCTATTGTTAGAGCTTGTCAGTAGAGCGTAACCTAGCCACGACCAAGATTAGAACTTCGACCACGCTTCCATGAGGCAGCTGTTTTGACCACTGCGTCACTGACCTCACAACAGGAACCACTAATTCACCATATGTAATCACTCAACCACATTCGCTCGTAAGTGATTTTCAGGTTGCTTGGTCTGTTCATTGGCCGCACGTCAAAATCGGGCGATTTGGTTAGCCCATATCGTTCACATAAATAACTTTCAACATTTAATTTGTTTTGTTTGGTTCGTTTTTGGAGCATTGTGGTCTTGCTGGCTGCTTGTGACATATGCGAATCAGCCAACAAACCGACTTGAATCCGAAGGCGGATTCTTGAAAGCCGCAACTGAAGAGACGAAATACGAACGTGTATGGCGCTCGAGGTAACAGCATCCCATTGCGTATATGAACAGGTCGGATGGAATATCTAAATTAATCAATTCGCGCTCGACTGGATTCCATTGTATAATCATACCATATACATCTAGTAAAACGGGTTCGACAAACGATCACGCTTTTCATCAGGCAAACTTCACAATGCACATCTGGTAGAAATCGACATCATTGTTTGCAAAGTATCATCCGATGGGGCAACGCGTGAATAATTACATGAATAGGTAGAGTGTTCCACTTTTATCGGGAAACAAACGTTTGTTATGATGCGCAAAGGAGAATCAGAGCCGACATTGCTATTTAATTATGTGTACGCGTAAGAAATAGTCGGTGACTCTTATGTCGCACCGGCAGTGAGCTTTCGGTTCCAATCTCTTCCTATTATTTCCTTCTCAGTATGGAATATTTTATGATTAAGTTGTTTACGTCGAACCTGAGAAAAAGTACAGCGTAATCAGTTAGTGTACTAATCGTATAATGTCATTTCTCTGAGTGTTCTATTTAAGGCGTACAAAGTTAAATAACATATTCCATGATTAAGTAAAATGTTATCCACATATTTACCATGCCGCTTAGCTTCTCTTAAACAGCTTCAACAGTATTCGTTAACACAGTGCTTTTAGATCTTGTTGTAATTTATCGCACACTCACACTTACCAAAGATAGATGATAGATGGCTGTCTAAACTTGTAGAGGAACTCACGTCTGTCGTGACCCAACATAGTCGTCCAGGAAATGGCTTTTACGTGACACACAGACCAGCCGGTAAAAGTCCACATGAGCAACTAACAAGACGCTCGTTTCGTTCACTGTTCAGTGTTAGCATGCACTCGTTTACTCTAAGCCATAACACAGCGATTGTTGTTAGTCTACCTAAACCAAACCTTTATGTAAATTTGTTCACTTTCATCTTATTATTTTTCAGAACTATTGTGGACGGCACCCGAACACTTACGTGAATCTCCCCTTGTTTACATGGGCAGTCAAAAAGGAGATGTGTATTCGTTTTCCATAATCATGCAGGAAATCATCACCCGTAGTGCACCGTACAGCATGCTTCAACTGACACCGAGAGAAATATTAGCGAAGTTGAGAAAGCCTCCACCACTGTGCCGTCCAAAGGTGAGCTGATAACCATTCCCTTATTCTTAAGGTCCAGAGTCAAAGTGAAATAAAATACGTAAGCCATTTTTACCCGTTTATGAAGCAGAGCAATACAAACTCAAACAAAAGGAGTCAAAACAAAACCCACCGAAGAACTAATGGGCAGGGCATCAAATACATGAAAACTTTCAGCTACCCGGAACAAACACCTATATGCCGAGGGTGCATTGTTGTCAGGATCGGTCTGATGACAACAAGGCGATAAAAATTTCACGAACAGGTTAGCGAGGCAGGCTGAAAGAGACATCCACAGCTTACTAATAATGCAACGCTCTAATAATTATCTAAGGAGAACAGTTGCAGTACGTCCGCTTGCAAGTCAGGTGTATTGACTACTGCGTAAATCAGTTTATATCAGGTAAGACCAAATTATCAGGGCCAAATGACCAAGCGTTAACATTCTTTTCAAGAGGATGGTAAGCAACGATCATGTAATTTCATGTCGATGCACCGCGATCGTCACCTACCCTGTAGGGCACAACTGTAATTTATATTTCTTAGGGGACTGACTGGAATATCTACATGATTGCGAAAGATGCGATCGCATGCAATCAAATGTGCTGAACCGATTCTGATGAAAAATTCTGGACTACTATATAATGGAATGGTCTAGTAGGTATCATTTGCAGGCTGCTGACTTGTATAAATGGAAACAAAATATTATCAGTATAGACTGAGTTCCTGGACCGACAAACGGTAAACACATATGCTGACGGTTGTGAACGCTATCGCAAAAGTATGTATATGAAAGCAAAAGGATAGAAGTAAATGATGAATAAGATTTTCAGCTGATCAAGAAAAAAATAAATGAAGAAAATATGGCTGAAGAAAATATGATTACTGCATTGATCACTCAGAAGTAAAAGTTCCCGACAGGTGATTAATGAACAGGAAATGGGCGTTGACAGGATACTGATTGCTTGGACGGAATGATGAAGAACCAGCTCGACGTGTCACTGTCGAGTTCACTGAAACGGAGATACTGAATGAATTAAGCAAATGCTCACGTGTCTTGTAAGCTTACAGCTACGAAACCGTTCATACAATCAATCACAACTTGTAGTTGAATAGCACTAAGTAAATGAACTGTGAAAAATTGATCACTGGAAACCAAGTAACCTGATCCAAACATTGCCATCCATTTCTGTTAATCGCATATCTGGTTTTATGTATTCGCAAAGTAATCGGGTTGTGGATTTGAAACAAGTGCTACTTACTGTGCTTTGCTCTAGCACTTCTCCTGTTAACATTCAATTACTAGTAGACAAAGAACTTCTGTAATGTGATCAACTAATCTCTTCATTGGTTTGCCATCAGTCCTCAAAAATCTTCCCCTATCCTCTGATATAGTTCGTGTTTATGCCCCTAATTTATCCAATAAACAAATAATCCGGTGTTTAAACCAGCGTGCAGACAAGATCAAATACTTCTTAATTTCAATGTACCGTGATTTTAATTCTGTCTTACTATTGTGAACCTTTGAGAACTTTGAGATAAGTCGATAAGTTAAAGTCTGGCGGACAGTGTAATTTGAACTTTGTTGCATTTCCATTTCTCTTGCATGCTAGACAGCCACCAGTATCTGATGTTTGACAACACTGGTAAATCATAAAAAAAGTTTCATATAGTTATAAGAGAGTAACGTATACTTACTGGCAACTCACTTTTTGTTTCAGAGCTAGCCTATTTCAACACGGACGCTCTTCTGGTTGCTACACTTCCATTTGTGAAATTTTAGGTCAAAACTGTATTGTCACAGAATGTGTTGTTTGTACTTGATTAAAATGAGCTGCTTTTGCAGTCGGAATTGTATGACAAAGTTCCTATCTATCACATTTCTCACATCATCAGGCTGTTTGAAGCGGTAGCTTTTAAATGTATATGGTAGGCAGAAATTTTTGTGCTTATTTTTCCGCCAAATGGTCTCCGTTATCAAAATACTTTCAACCTTTAGTCATAATCCTGCTAGTAGTCCACTTGTTTCGTTTCGCCCTCCTTCGGGGTGTGAAAATCATTTGTGAATTTTCTACACAATTTATGTTTTAAACCATCGCTTCGCGTGTATGATACATCTGAATATTGCATCGGATGTAGTAACAACACGATTCAGCATTTGCCGAATTTCCAATTTGTTCAAACGATCACCTTGTTAACGTGGTACACTCCGGAGTCAACATGTTCACCTACACAGCTAATCTTCCTCCACTCCGATTGTCTCACTAATGGCTTTTAAGAGATATACATTATGCCTGGTGAGGCATGGCATGATACGCCGCTTCAAATTCTTATCATCCACTCTATGCAGTTTCTGACAAACCTCCAATCAAACCGATAGGGGTTTGTTGCAATGCCTCCAGCGATTAATCTGAAAAATGATCTAATGTTGTTCTTTTCATAACAGCTTTCCGAGTACTTTGTCCGGTGATGCTTGGGTTGATGATGGTGTTGGTTTTTTATTTACATGAATGGGTAAAACTTTGACTTCAGCTAACCGTCTTTGATTTACATCGTGTAGGTATCGCAATCTGAAGCCCCTCCCGCTTATCTCGAATTTATGAAACGCGCGTGGGCTGAAAACCCTGTGATGAGACCATCATTTGAAGAAATTTATCAGCAGTTACGAGCAATGAATCAGGGGAAGTAAGTGCATCCTAACTTAACTAAATAGCTACGAAATTTAATATTTTTGTAATAACTGTACTTCAATTTCCCGGACTAATTTGCGAAGGAAATCAACGCCAGTCTCACAGCCCCATAGTAGCTGAGACGCTTTGCCAACCCATCAGCGTCTACACTGGTATAGTTTCGTGCTGCTATTTATTAAAACTTATATAATTTATCCGGATCTATAAACTTGCTGTTGAGAAATCCAAATTGCATACAAATATACCAGCATAAGAAGTAAATGGTGTAGTTTCTGAGTAATTCACACTAGGTTACTCCTATAACTACAAAACAAAACCATACGTTGAAGACATATCTTCTTGAGTTAATACTCCTATCTTAACAATAGGTAATCATTTCGCTTATAACAGGTTACGGCTCATTCAACGCTGGTTTACTCTTCATTCTGCCCCAGAGTGACCGCTCATTTGTAGAGCTGCATGAAATTCCATCTTGTACGATACACCTGATGTACTGAACTCCACATATACCGGTCAATAAATAGGTTAGACCACAATTTCAGCAGTCCATTTCAGAATGACATCAAATCTTGAATCACTGGTACTCGATTTACTGGTGAATATGTTGAATGTTGAGCGATGACCACAGCAGGAGACGATATAAGCAGATTGCAGTTAGTTAACTCAGACCACTTTAAAGCTTCTTGTGTTCTGCGCAAATCAGTGGTTTGGATTGTTAGTCCGAAGAGTAATCAGGAAAATTCCAAATGTCTGACTGCATTCCAGATGTTTTTTTGTGTTCTTATGTTCAGTGACCAGATAGCATTAAAATTTTCCTCTTAAAACGACTAGACATATCTGATATTTGTTCGGAACCACAGACCATCGATAAAGATTTAATGGACGTCTGTTCTAGTTGATAGGTCCAGTCCACAGCAGGTACTTCCTGAATATCATGTATCGTATCATGTATCGTCAACAGAAGAAGATATAGGTTACCGTTTTGCCAGTTTTTCAAGTCCTCTCAGATGAGTTCTAACGGTTTTTTCGCATCTCGTAAAGTAAATATTTAGCCTTTATGCAACTTTTATAAGTAATTTATCAATCAAAACGTAGGGGTTGTGCAAATGATGGAGATTAACAAGAGAAAAACAAGACCAGTTGTACACAAAATTGGTTCTACGCGGACCTAGCTGGGGGTTGAAAAACTGCAGTTGGAAAGGTCCGGATAAAGACGGGGAGCTTTGTCAATAAAAATTCTCTGTATAATATATCGCACATTGCGAAATGCTTAGAAATAATAAAGTTGCTGAAATGTTTGCAAGAACTTTCACCGCAGTTTTTCCAGCTGCTCACAAGTCTAGCCTGAAATATAATGTCCTCTGACAGCAAACCTAGGTAGGTAACAAGTTTTTAGGTTACCCACTAACAGTGTGTAGATGTATTGGCAAAGTGATAACTCGACTGGCGAAGGATAACACAAGGTCTCGGACACTGATCATATAAATGACCCACCGATTCATGTGAAGGTTTCGATTACACGGATAGAGTCCACGTACTATTGGTCAAATTAAACCCTGGACAATTAACAGAAGGAATTCAAAGTAAAGATTTGTTATATGCTTGCAAGGATTATCAATTTTGACCAACTTTTTTCCGCTCATTTCCAAAGTTTAATATGACAGTTTATTATGCTGAAGTGAGTTGAAATTGATACAGTACTCAAATCAACGTCAAAGTAGACACAGGTTGTATGGAACGAAAGCTTTTGTTTTACGTAGCGGGGACATATGGTTTGATTGAAAGATGAAAAATTTATACGATCGATACGTCACTGTTTAATCATCGCATACTTCCTTTAACCAATAAAAGATAAAACATTTTCTACAAATTGTAAAGACTACTTTACACCGTAAGTCATTGTTCGTCGAGAGTTAACTCTGTTAACCAGTTCGTTGCTTACAATATTTCGGCTTGTACATTTTCCTGTTCTCAGAAAAATCAATATTGTGGATCATATGTTCAAAATTATGGAAAAGTACTCGGCTGATCTGGAAGACCAAGTACGCGAAAGAACTGAGGAGTTGGAAACAGAGAAAAAGAAAACAGAAATGTTGATAGCTCGGATGTTGCCAGCGTAAGATATTCTGTAACACTTCAGAAAGAGTTCTCAGATTTTTTATGAATCTTCCAACTACTTGGCACGATCTTGATGATAAGCACGTCCAGAGATTCATTGGTCTATTCATGAACGTTTATAGTCAGTGATGAGAGGGTGTCCTGGAGTTCGTTTGTACTTTAGTGTAAAGTAATGAATGGGAAAGCCAGATATTTGTGACATTTTACTTTGAAAGACTAGAGTTGTAGTTATATTTACCGCCGAGTTGGCATGCACCTTCGAATAAATTAATCGGTCACTGCAAGCCCTGCAATTAGATTGCACTTTGTTTGTTAAATGGAATTTAAGGAACAGTGTGTTCCTGATCTGTTGAGCAAGCAACAATCTCATGGAATAAAACCTTATTCCGTTCGAGGGGGAATAGTAGCTGTATTGTCATCGTTGTGTGTTCGATTTCCTATGCTACCAAATGACACGAAAACAAGTGCATATCCACTTTGACAATTTTTTTGTGGTGCTGTCGAAATAAATGCACAAAACATCATTTCCTTTGTGGTTCTCAAACGATTGGTTCAAGCAATTTCATCTATCATTTTAAAGATGAAACAAACATTGTGTAAAAAGCTCATTTCCAATATACCACTACAATGTGTGTGTTTGAGTATGTGATTCAGTTATCATCATACTCAACTGTCTCCCATTTGCCTAAAATTCCATCGTATATTTATTTTGAATTTGTTATTTCTTTTCCCAGAGTGGTTGCCGAGACACTGATGTCTGGAAAACCGGTAGAACCGGAATCGTTTGACGAAGTCACCATTTATTTCAGCGATATTGTCGGGTTCACCACGATCTCTGCGCTGTCAACACCTCTTCAAGTGGTTGACCTACTGAACGATTTATACACTATGTTTGACTCCACGATCGACTACTACGATGTGTACAAAGTAAGTTCTTTACAAAATATTTCTCTGACTCACAACGGTCACCGCTGAGCAGAAAAATCTGATATCAAATAATCACTCGTCGATTGCGTAACTAACGCAAAACTTCCAACATAATTCTCCAGCAGAGTTAGCAACCGGAGCAAACATATACATTCAGTTTCTCAACAAATAGTTTTCTTCGTTTTTGAGGCCCAACAACATAGCTGCTTAAGGTTCTTAATGCTATCCACTCAAAAACCAACATCACGTTATCGTCAACTGTCATATGCGGTGTTTCTTCCAGGTCGAAACCATCGGAGACGCTTATATGGTTGTTTCAGGGTTGCCTACGCGAAATGGTCGCCTGCATGCTGGTGAAACAGCAACTATGGCCTTGGATTTACTCAGTCAATGTGGTACCTTTGTCATTCGTCACATGCCAAGTATGCCACTTCGTTTACGAATCGGATTACATTCCGGTAAGTAGGTCTGCATGGAGTTATCTTGAACTGAATGACTAACTTGAAACACAGACTGAATTCGTTTATGGTTGTATGAAATTGGTGAATATCACGTTAAGCGGAGTGCGATTTGTATTATTTCCCCACAGGATCATGTGTTGCTGGTGTGGTTGGTTTGACCATGCCACGTTATTGTCTCTTCGGTGACACGGTGAATACGGCATCTAGGATGGAATCGACTGGAGCAGGTAAGCATACATGAGGTACATGTTTTCGCTCAAGTTCATTTACTTTTGGAAATTTTTGACATTAGGATTGATTCAAATTCCCTGAGGCTGTTATGCAAGTTATTGTTTTCATCTGCGCTCCGCTGTCCATTAAGTCTAGTTAACAGCATTCTTATATTAGACTAATTTCAAGCCAGTGTAATTTAACATATACGGCTTAGAAACTTCTTTTAATAAACAGATTAGACAAACGAGTCAATTTTACAGGTTAAGCACATGTGAAGACAATGTGATGCACAGTATACACGCGCAATGACCAGCATATTTGAATTTTACTCTCGGTAAACGTGCACATATATATATATATATATATATCAATCTTTGACTTTTCGGAGATTATGCCATAGTCGTTACTTTTGAGGATAAACATAAAGGTGAAGATATTATCATTAGTATTACAGAGAAACTTGGTCACTGGTTAATCGATTGGCGATGGCTTGATTGGTTGGTTATGTCACGTTTGTCCATTGATTTGACGCGGCATGGTGGCCACCGATCCCGTGGGTTCGTGGCTATTGTAAGTGGAGCGACTGAGCAAACCGCTTCTGATGACAAAATACCGGATCGAACAACCTGATTTCTATAGCCTTGGCAGTACAAAGCCTTTTCAACCAGACGGCTTTTGATGGGTTGCTTGGCACGCAATATGCAACCTCGAAGGATTGATCAGTATTCATCTAGTTCCCGCCTTCAACCAGATCAGCGAGGATAACACTGTTGACCGCCTATATTTCCCCGTACCCCAGTCACCGTGGATGGTGTTGTGGGATTCGTTTTAAAAGTTATCTTGACGTTCAACCAATATAACTTAGTCCACAGGAACAACTGAATGAGTGGATGCACATAGATGAGGTCTGAAATGTCAGTCTATCTTTGTTATAAAACCTGAGAATTAGGGATGTGGAGAGTTGAATACGGAGTTTAACTGTGGCATTTGTCCTGCTGACTGCCTGGTTCAGCCTACTGTTCAGCCATTCTGTTGCATGTCCACTGAAACGACTATAGAAGAGTTGAGACTATCTGAACACACTGTGGTCAAAAGGATTCAAACGTGAGTGAAACTCAAGTCTAGTGAATTTTTCGAAAGGATCGGACTGAAAAGTCTATGGGAATGTGAAGGCTGTGATTACTAGTGAGTCATATTTGACTCATAACGTTGTAACCAATAGCCTTTAGGAGACTGTCACAACTCAAACAGGTAGCTTAATTACAGTTGCCACGCTACACCACCCACATACGTCGCTCAATAAACTTGAGAAAGTGTCCTTACTGTGCACATATGGCTGTTTTTAATCCTCTTGTTGTTTTCAAGCTTTATTGGCCACCAACAGTTGGGTAAAACCGTATGGTGGTCAACCAACAACGTGGTCACGAAATATAAAGACCCTGACTGCTTCATTGAGCAAAGTGGGTAGGTGTCGTATCGCCTGGCTGGATGGGGTCCTCGTGATCATTCTAACCGCTGGTTAGAGACGCTATCCGAGATGGAGGTGTGTCGCTGTCAATGGCGTACCTGTATCCATACCATTTCTAATTCTTCCGCCTAGTCTTGTTTTAATAATGTTCAACCGTCTTAGTAACGTATTCTTCTAGGATATTCCACGTCATTGTTGAAGTGAGCAGCGGTCCGAGCCACAGTACCTTTTGGTCAGGCTCATGGCTGTTATGATGATGATGATGAAGGGCTGAAGCACTCGATTTGGAGTCATCATCTGGTCGACTTCGCAAGTCAGATCATTCAACAGGCTATTCGATCGATATGCCCATCTTGTCAGCCAAACCCAAAAAAGTTGTTCCACTGCTTCGTTTATCTTGTCAAACGCAATGATAAAATGAACATGTAGTTCACTGCGGCGCCACTAAGTGTGAAGTTGTTATGTGTGCCTTCATCGAAATGGAGGGAACCAACTCACGGATCAGTATGTGCACTCGTGTGCAACATCCCCTTCATAGAGGAGCGTGCCCAAATGCATCCAGCGTTGGTGACCGGGAGCATGCTGTCCGCAAATAGTTAAGACAGTGTCACAGTCTGTGGAGAACGGGAAGTTGTTCATTATTGTTGCACGTCCGGTGCATCCTTATATGGCGGATTGTTAAATTAGGCTGTCAGCCAGTGATCTTAACCACATCGTGGTGGATTCTTTCATGGCTGCTCTTCTCCAGCCACAATCCGGTTACTTTGTCATCCAAAAGCCCATATGCTACCTTTGAGATCGGTGAGACGCTCGTTCTCTGCAACAACATGTTTTGTCTAAACACTTTCATAGAGCTTATAAAACTAAGCTGAAGGTTTTTATTTGTTTATCGTTAATCCATTACGCTCTTGTATCGTTAAAGCGTAATGTTCCCCGGCACTTATTCACCCGTGTTCTGTTTATCTTCCAACTGTCATGTACATCAGAGTTATTTTTTAACCTAAAAGTTGGAAGTGGTACGCGTCAGTATGATAACATCTTCAATTACCAAAGCATTAGAAATTCTGATTTACCAGAGATATGGCGCAGCTTGGTAA
>JTDE01001777.1:2262-17022 GCA_014338405.1 Paragonimus skrjabini miyazakii | reverse complement strand
CTTTGACCGTAAACTGTTGTTGTCTGAAACGTAAAGTATGTTCTACCTAAACCCGTCACACACGTACGTTTCCCAATCATATTCAGCATTTCGCATACACGTGAGTCCTACCACTAAGGAAATATTGGATGAACTTGGTGGCTATCATCTGGAATTACGCGGCAAAGTAGAACTGAAAGGCAAAGGTAAAGTTGATTCCTTCTGGCTGGTCGGTAAGGAAGGTTTCACCAAACCGCTACCGATTCCACCTGAAGTACATGAGTAAGTCCTAGTCTGGATTTGTCTGGCAAGAACCGGAATCATTCTGTCATAAATTGTTTGCTTAAAATCTGTTTCATATGCAGAAGTCCAAATATATCAGGTAACTGGTCAAAACTGATCACTGGCAGTTGACTGCAATAAACTATGCGCACCATACACGACGTTTGTTTCTAAGAAGTTATATCTTCACAATGAGTAGATTAAATCTTACTCTATACTCTTCCCATCAAAATCTGTTCCCATACCTTACACATAGTCGGTATTGGTTTGGCTAACACTGTTTCAAATTTGCGACAAGTACGCTTAAAGCCTTTGAGCTACAAATATGCCACTTTCAGTATTTACACTATTACAACTGTTAACGTTTCTCTGTGTTTCGGTATTACAGTTCAGAGTAAAGTGGACCAACAATCACTCCTATGAATCATCCGAGTGCTTTGTAGTTGATAGTTTGTCTCGGGCTACGACAACCTTCTACATCCAGCGCTTCGATGGCTTGTCACGGTTGCACATTATGGAATGAACTGAACCATAAGACACGCTATGGCCAGCTTTTATGAAACACGTTAAGACGACACATGAAAGGCTACGTTCGCAAAGATGGTATGGAATGCACTATAGAAGACACTTAAAGAAGAGCTACTGTTGACAGAACCTGAGTAGGCTGGCAGCGGTCAATTGTACAAAATTTTTGAACAGTAGACGCATTCATCTTAGGCTGTTCATTCTCCTCTAGGGGCGTTTAAACCAGCAATGTGGAAAAGATATGACGTCTCAATGCATTCTAGTTGTTAACGCCGGATTAAAATAATACACGCAGAGCAAACCAATGTTCTTGTCTGCTGAGTCCAAGTTTTAATCTTCACTACCAAACTCCTATGTACTTATGTCACCTCATTTGCAAACTATATGCCTTTATTACAAAAGTTTCATTATAACATACAATTTACTCATCCTCACGCATATTCGCGTTTGTCCGTCACAGTGCGTTTGGTGATCAACGCTAGTAGATTACCAACAGACGTGTCAGTTTACTTCACTTTCACACCTCGTATATCATATATTCACTCCGGGTATTTCCACAAGACGTGATACTTTATCGAAACTGATTCAGTGAGAGAGACCACTGAAAGCACCTCCAGCGTCTGCCACTAGGAAGGTTATCAACACACTGCCTATTCGTTCGGTTTCACGTCATATAATCAGGAAATCGTGTATGGAGTTCAAAAAGACTATGGATAAATAAACCTGGTAAAAACAGGATGGCGTTAATTGCAATAGTTATTCATAGTAAACGTCTTATAAGTCTTTTTCAGGCTCTCCGGGTCAACTGAAAGTTGTCTTAACAACAATAAATTCCATGAGACAAACGAGGTGCCTAGAAGCGCATGTTGCAACCCTTTAGCAAACAAAATATGTTGCCCACATTAATTCAGTTTCTCTCTGGAATAATGATCAGTAGCGCAATACATGGGGGTGTATATATGCGTGAACAAGATGAACGAGTGGTTAACCGGACGTACCGTCGACATTTAATTCAGATGAGACTCAATTTCGAAAATCTTGGCCTGGCTGAACTCGGACCATTGATATGCGAGTCACGCTCACACAGTAGCAAGCGCTTTATCAGCTCAGCTACGAAACCACACCACATGTTCTGAAATGTCACACTGTGACTGAGCTATGTTGATTGGTTTCAATTTTCGTCACCTTCGTTGGTACAGTACCGCGTAAACAGTCTGATAACTCTTGTTTTGCAGTCAATCATTTGGTGAATATTATGTGACGTATAGAGTTGGGTGAGTAACTGAGTCCAAATGCGAAATTGCTGAGCAACTAGCATGACTTCATAGCTCAGTTTCTATAAAGCTTGTCGGGTTCGGTCGTGTTGTTTCTGTCGATGGTTCGAGCTTCGAAGTAAGAACTTTTCGCAATTGTCTCTTCTAAACTTTCCAGTCTTCGAAATTACTTACCAGTAACAGTTATAGTCGTAATAGTGACAATAATAACAATAGATTTAGATCACCAGTATGTGACTAGTAGCTGGTTTCAGCAACCTCAATGTTGCATAGATAACGGAGTTAAAATAAACCTAGAAATATGAAGGCTGTGTTCATTCTAGTGTTAAATAGCAAACACTTTTGATATCGATGCTGAAGGTTGTAGAATGTCACGTTCAACAAAACCTGTTCTCAGACTGTAAATGTGGTAATCGTGGAGTATATTCGACGTATCGTCTTCTTTCAGTTTAGTTATACAGAACTTCCATATCTTACCAAGCGCGAACGGACAAAACATGATGCACTCAATTTGTCAAAAATTTATAAAGACAGACGGGAACCTGACGTCAACATCTCTAAAGATCGTAGTTCAGGAACGCTTGTCCGCTGCCTTATTATTTCCTCCAACATCTTCTTTACCTGCCTGTTTCATTCTGGAATGAGAAAGAGTGATATTCTTCTGTATTAGTATGCATTCCGCAACCAGTTGCATATCTTCCAAATGCTTGATCCGTTTGCAGAATCCGTGGTAATCCATGTTGAAAAAATAAGGGAACCAGTTCACCAACACTACTGGCTTTAGCCGTACATTCTAGTAGAGACTTGGCGACAGCTTTACTCACCCAAAACCGGTTTTTTGACTTGTCGCGATAAAATTTGGTAGCATCATCACTAGTGTATGGCTCTTTGGTCTCTAAATCCACGTTTTTCTTAAACCGACGCAGCAACTACCCACTTATTTCGTTAACCATTAGCTTTGGTTGGTATGGCCTAACACTGCCTATCTGAGTTCCTAGTACTTGTAATGTTGTTCCTCTGTCAGCGATTACATTCCATCTACCTGACTCAATGGTCAGTCCATCTATTCTCCCTGTCACTGACGGTTCAACATCCGTATCCACCACCACGGTCTTTTGCTGTCCCCTGGTCAACCGTTGTATGTGTGAAACACCCCTGTGGCTCCTCGGAACCGAAAAAATGCAGGCACGGAAACGTTTGTCAGAACAACAGCGGACAAACATTCCCACACAATTGTACACAAAACAACGGTTGCGGTGGGATCCTTCATTCGCTCATCTTGTTTTTGATGTGCTTGGTTCCGGATTCATTTTCAAACTTTCCACTGCTCTTACTAGCTAGACACATTTCTTCTCAGGGTGACTCCTGGCTTTTCGACTTCCTTCCATATGGGTATACGTTGTGTAATTCCGAGCAGTCGGTCAATAGCTATGGTCCCACAAGATTCAATCATTCGTACATTTCCCAGCAATTTTGGAATGCAGTCTCTAACTGAATCACTGTCTCACATATTTCTTCATTTTCTCACACGCTTTTGGCGCAGCCAGTTTTAGCTACTGTACTAGGTGCTGATAACGGACTGAGGGTCTTGAATGTTGCAAAAATCCGGCACCATAAAGACAGTCTATCACCTGCTGTCGGTCTGGTACTTTAGTAAATTTTTGACCAGTGATGCCTGCGTTGACACTAGACTGTGATCTTAGTCTATCTAACCAGAACCCGTCCGACGAATAGCATCTGAAGTTCTCTCAACGATTGTATACTGCTTTTCAGTCAGCTTCGCAAAAAAGTCACTTCAGACTCTGTCAAGTAATCTCATGCGTCTCCGTCTTTGATTGATCTTGGCCAAGACGGTTTCGCTCTGTTGTGTTAACTTCATGGAACCTATGTAACAAAAGGTTTTTAAATAAAACATTATTTTTACTGTCCCGCCTGCAAGTTGCCACTCCGTGTAGGTGCTGGTGTTAGTGACTAGGAATACTAATCCACAATTCGCGGAGATAGGAATTTGAACTGCATGTGCGATTCTACCAGATTCCGTCCCTGTGATTGACCACTTCTGTCGCGGATATTCACCTCATTTCTGATTTGTTGAGCCGAGTCCGCTCAGTGGAAGTTCGTTCCATCTCTTATGTTGTCCATGATCCAGTCACTGTGGGTTTTGACCGTATCCCGTAACCACAATGAGATGTTTCACTGAATCTCGGAACAGTGGCATCTCCGACAGGTCACTTATCTTGTATGTTCTAGACTTTGTCTTATCTAGCGTACACACCACATGTTCTCTGCTGTGAACCATATGCAACAAGCAGAACGTGCATTTCAGGCCAACGTGATATTGTTTGACGATAATCGAAGACTGAGTTAGGCATTTCCAAAACTTTATGAGTTGTTCTATTGAACTGAATGACCGCTATATCCGATTATCTTCTAATCCCCGAATTTCATTACAACGGTGCTCCACCGTGTGTGAAAATTCGTTGGTACCAGTAAAATTTAGCTTCATATCACGTACGAGACAAATATTTTTGTCAAAAGGTGATAAGCAAATAGTGAGGCAGTCTTCGTTGTACGTATCCACTCACATTGTTTTCAGTGACTTATAATTGGTGGGCACATCAGTAAATTTTGTAGAGTACGGTTTTTGCATGGCATTACGGCAACTCCACCCCTTGTTGAGAAACTTGTTTGATTGCATTGGAGTTAGTTGTATTTGAGAAATTCATAAACCGTGATTTTGGACACTTGAATTATAATTTTACCATGTTTAAAACTCATATCATTGGAGGTGTGAAATTTCAATTCACAAACTGTTTAAATGTATGTGTATCCCATTCGAACGTTGCACTTCTCTGTTTTTATTTCAGAGGTGAAAACCACGGGTAAGTTCACCGAAATGACAGTTTGTATCATCTCATAATTTTAATGCCTAGTCATTGCTACTTATAAATCATACAACCACCTGATTGTACGTTGAGTCAGAGGCTAGTGTACACTCTGAAAGAACGCTGCAGTTTCATAGAGTTCGCGACCCATCATAAAGTATTCGAGTTAGATTACTATACACACGGTAGAAGCTCTAGAACTCTCCATATTTCGAAAGTACTTTGAATTTAAAAGCCGCAAGCACAGTTAAATGATGTTTATAGGGTAAGATTCGGTTTACTTCACAAGTCGTCGTCATGTAGTACTATCCGTTTGAACATCTTGAATATCTTTTTACGTTGCTCTGATCATTGGTGCCGTCAACTTGATAGAGTCAACTTAAAACCGAATTTTTACTGGCAAAAATTACTCACCTTCAAACGTGTAATGTATTAATTTTTCGGAAATCTCGCGGCAAATATCTATTTTTGTGTCCTATAGGGTGTACTAGCAGTGACCACTACATCTAATTGCTAGCAAAGAAGTTTCATAAAATAGAAAACCTGATTTGCTAACTAAATGTTGCATCTGTTGTTCTTAACAGTCATTGAGTGGGAGAATTTAACAAATTCAACTGACCACATTCATATGCATTCGGTTGTAACTATATGGCCATCTATAGTCGAACGGCAAGCGGTATATGTTTGAATACACATGTTAGAACAATTGAAAGGCTTATATAGCATACACATATAGATAAGAATGTCAAAAATGCATGTAACCTATTGAGACCTGCAGGAACGGTATGCAAACGAACTGATCATGATATCTGTCACTTGTGAACACGTGCAGTAATATGATTAAGAATTAGTTAGTAACAAAAATCGTACTACTGATGATAATCATGTTTACTGTGAAACCTGTAACACACTTTGATGTTTTCATCATCGCATGCACACCTTCAGTTACAAAGTTCACACAGTTTACGACATCGTGTCCATGTAGGTTATCTGAATGGAGTGTTACTATGAGGTAAAGTAGAATATATACCCAATTCATATTCCATTCAATCATAACCATATGAAAAAACGATCCGTTTTATGTGAAATACCAAACGTATAGGTGGATAGGGTTGATGAGTGGTATTGACGGTTAAATCTACGGCAACCGGAGGGCAACAGTTAAATGCTTAGAATGAGTTGAGCAGGTTTCCTACGACTGATCTCCAAATTTTTATAATACTTCAACATTTTTGTTTGTCAGCATCCATCAGGACTGTAAACAATCGTGTACTGTTGGATTGTGGCCGGTTGCCGACACACAATCTTGCAGTTTAGGAAGTGGCGTCTTATGCGCGCTCTGTGTGTGGTTATTTATTAACTTTGTTGAGTGAATCTAGGAAACTATTAGTTTGAATTTCGAAATACCATAACTGTGGTAGTTAATTCTATTTTTTACCTCAAAGTTTTAGTTTCAGATAGCCCCCTTCGACTAAATTAGTCAGTCATAGAGTGACAGACGATGACATGTAAATTGTCAACTTGTGATTATATGACAAGACAGGAATGATCGCACTTATTTCCACAAAACTATTTAAATAAGACGTTTGATATCATCATGGATTTACTAACTAAAAACTTTACTGATGTTGCACAATGTTTCTATGCCCCTACAGGGTTGACCTGTCAATCCTCGTTTACTCACCCTTAATGTAGTGGAAAGTGTGATGGCTCCGATAGACATCATAGCAGTTACCTTGAATCCACTATTAAGAAAAGCCATACACTGGTCGATACAAGAGGCATAACCGAGAACTTATTAAGACTGAATCACGGTAAATGGACAACTAGATTAACTATACCATCAATCGAAATGCCTTATTGCCAGAAAGGCAGTGTAAAGAACTTGTGGCTAGAGTTTCCTTGGCCACAAATACTCGTTAAAAGTCGTTTCTTATATGCGATCGAATACTTTTTTATCAATTGACGTGATATGTTTTCATTTATTTGCGTTTCTGTAGTTTGGCTACTCTCATCAACCCGGATGAATTGATGACTTTAGTTTGCCACGCCAAACCAAATTTAACACCAGGGGACACATTCAGTCCGGCCACCATTCCGACGCCAACTAGCTCGCCGGCATATATGTCACCAAACACAGAGGGCTCAAGACGACCAAGTGGAGTATCGGTTCACTTCAGCCCATCGAAAAACAAACACACATCAAAAAACACAAAAAGCAACCGCCCGTTTTAAATCGGAAGGAGGTACTTCGACTAAATGGCGCCACACTTGCAGACCGCTATAAACCATCTCACATTTTCTGATCCCGCGTGCCCGTTTGTACAAACTCAAACCAATAGTTTTAATCTACTGCCATTCTTTGACTATTCTAGCTTAGTTGTGAAGTGATATCACCAAACTGAACACACGTTGTAATGCGACAAATTAGACTGCGTTTTTGGTGAAAACTGATTACCCGTAGTCGCTTATTTTCCTGTCGCACAAAAGCTTTATGCGCATCAAACGACCTTACTGATCATCGTGAAATATCTGTAGTTCAATTTTACGCACAGTCATATATTCAAACTACACGTATAAAATAAAGACAAAGATTGATTAATGGGACACATCCTTTTCAATGAATTCTTATTTGCCTGTATATATCTGCATGTATGAATGTATGTGTGGTTCTCGCTGATACATAACATTTTAACTGTATAACTGTATTCAAACAAGATAACCAGAATATTTTTCCGCCTAATACAGAAAAGAATGATCACCTGAGAGCTAGTGGGGACTGAATAGGAGATTGTAGTGATCAATGTAAGCTAATGGTGACCGTCTAAAAGCTTAGGGTCATCGATCCTGGAATTCAAACGAAAACCACTTTTCCCAGGCAAAATAACAGACATTGCATGTGGACCATGTTAATCAACTTGCCTGTACATGACCACAATTTCTGAACTACCCTAAATACTGTGTAGTGGGAATATGCCAAAAAAATCTGGACGATGCATCCTAAGTATCATGAGTACTAATAAAATTTCAAATTGTACATCACTAGTTACGCACAAACTGCACATTTGATTGAAATTTATTTGCCCCACACCAACCTTTCACACCGAAGCAGAAGGCCGGGATAGAGATTCTAAGTAATTGGCTGCCGAGGTGGCCTTCTGCGTTTTATCAAATTAGCGTGCTTAGTTCATATTTAACGTAAAGCACAACACTAGACTGTCGGATTGCGACCGCGCTTTGTGACTAGCGTCTCTGTGAAAATCGGTTCGCAGATATCCAAACGCTTGTTCTCTGTACCTAGAGTTTTCTCTTCTTATGACGCGAGGTGAAAGTCGGTTTTTCTGTTCGGATGATTTGAGTGTGTACAACACTCTACTTATACAGTGCCTCACCGACCCTATTTTTCTTACTTCCAGGGGCCTATTCTTCAGAACGGGTATAAGTATTAGACGTCAAATTAATAGTTGAATTCACCTTGCCGGCTAAGTGTGACCTCAGCGGGTGTACGAATGCAGAATGACTGGTAAGCTCACCCGAACTTTAAGTTAAAGTCAAAAAGTTTGCTTTCGTTTTATTCAAAAGGTATCCGCCCTCTATGCTGATATTCATTTTACATCGACCATTTCTGCGGAGAATTTGGCTGCCATCATGCTTATCTGAACGTTTCGTCTACAACCACAACTTTACAGTCAACTTCTGGCGTAATGTTTGTACTGTCCGCGCTCCTCTTCCCACGCCATATATCAAGGGCTTTCAAAACTTGGTCGCATTTTGTCAACGTAGCCAAGGCACAGACATGGTCTGATCTAAAAGAGCATAAATCTCGTAGACATTGTGGAATACTACTGAGTATATGTTAAGTTGTTTCGTACTAATTTGATGAACCGACCAGTCTGACTGGATGTCGAGGTCAGTCCCGACGATTGGTCACTTGAATCCTTCGTTCTAATGTTCCTATTTGGAGCGCAAATTTGGGCGAGAACCTATTTCAGTTGTTTTATGTTGGCGTGATACCTCTACTAACTATTATACCGAAGTTGTAACAGAATGAATCTGTACTGCTCGGTCATGGATTTCTGTTTTCCCGTAAGTAGATTTCCGAAGCAGTTGAATGCTTCAAAGGGATTATAGGGTGATATATAAACAACGCTATGCTTAACAGCTAAGGTGGCTTCAGCTGCCTGTTTGTTTGTTGAGACATCGTTATACAAAACCTTTAGATGAACCACGAACTGATCAGTACGGACTACCGTGAATTTATTATAACACTGCAAATATGGCAGTTCGGTTGTGCAAATAACAGCACTAACACGTATGTCAGTGTATTCGCTGGATGACAGTATTTCCGTGTTACGTTTTCATTTAAGTGGTCGCTCTGTGAATCGGGGAAGCCTTCTAGTTTTTCAGCTTCATCGAAGTAGAGACCAGCTACTGATCAGCTGCGTTCCCTCGGACCGCTTGATATATTTGTCTGCCTTTTTTTAAATTCAGACGATACCATATCACTGTTTGAATTATGAGCTTTTGAACCTCCTATCCATGACAATCAAAAAACCATTCAATAAAGATTAGTCCTGTGGAGTACTGGAACGTTTCTATCTGGAACCGTGCCTATTCTCCACAATAAGTAAACCAGAAAACCGATTAATTGACAGTGACGTTTATTGCAAGTAGACTGTGGAAGCAAGCTGTAAGCAAAGCACAACAGAAGCAAAGCACGACAAATCAGTTGCTAGCGACCGGAACTTATTATTGTTGATGCGACCTAGGACGGTCGAACAAACGAGAAGATACAGACATGCACTCAAGCAATGTCAGTAGTGTCAACAGTCAAAATAAATAGCAAGATAATTGGAACACGTGGCAAACCAAGAGTGTCTCTACAGGGGTCCCTCTAGAAGGCTTCAAGCTTGAAAGCCTTCAACAAGAAAAAGAAAATAGAGCTAGAGACACTGACGTTACCGTGGGTTGTATGGGGGGCAGGCGTACTTAAGAACAGTTACGTAAGCCACGTTGAAGAAGGTAGGCAACGGTGAAGAGGGGTTGGTCTGCTTTCAATATCCAGAATTGTCCATGCGTCCTTAGGGTGGTGCTTTCGGAGCGGGCTACCCAACCCACCAAAACTCGAAGAGAAAAAGATGAGAGGGGGGCTTTCCCTACTGTTGCAACGACAGACGGGATTGTGCTCTCCCCCCCCCCCACCGTGCCCTACGCGCCATCTGTAATGTAGAAAGAAAATAAGTATCTGGCGGGCAAAAACTATGTACAGGCTCACCATGTAACCTTCCAATGTTTGTTGAACATCACGTACTGCTGTACAATCGAAGTACATGACTTCACTTCATGCCGGATTAGAGACGACTCAAAGCGAAGCTTTACATTGCCTATGAAAGCGTCCCATTAAACCATTCGAGGACAGATGGTATGCCGTGGTACGAATTCGTCGGCAGCCAAGAAAGTTCGCCATCGCTTCGAATGTTCAGCATTCGAAATGCGAACCGCGGTCCGTCGTTATGGTTGTCGGGCATCCGTAGTTGGCCACCCAACCTTCCAAGAAGGCGTTCACGATAACCCTCGAGGTGCAATTTTCCGGTGGGATGGCATCCGGCCATCTTGAGAATCGGTCAACACAGGTTAACATGTAAACCTAGCCACGTGAAGATGGCAAAGGTCCAGCTAAATCTGCGTGGACGTGTGAAAACTTGGCATCTGATAGACCGAATAAGGAAACTGGGCTTCGTGTGTGCTTATGCACCTTGGAACGTTGGCACTATAGGCAAGCGCGTGCCCGACTATGAGCGTATGAGTTAACCTTAGGTCAAATATATCGATCCGCTGCTAGCTTAACGGTGGCTCGAACGCCAGATTGGGAGAGATTGTGAAGCTGATTAAAAATAGCACGCCGGTACGCTAGTGGCACTACAGATCTCGGAATACTCGTAGTCATATCGCAAAGAATAGTTCCGTTTGCATTAGGCAGCGGAATGGCACGCACCCTTAAGGAGTGGCGCTGCAAAGAAGTTTGGAACTCAGGCTTTCGCACCTGGGCCTCAGCTAGGTCACTAAGTTCAACAGAAGATGGTGTGACTAGGGTAGCGTGGACGCGTGAAAGGGCGTCGGCGATAGGGTTGAGGGCACCTGAAACATGCCGTATGTCGCAGGTAAACTGCGAAACATAGTCCAGGTGTCTGATCTCCCTGGGAGTACCTGTCTGTTGAAGGAGCAAGTGCGTACACCAAAGGTTTGTGATCCGTAAACACTATGAAGGGACGACCATCCAGTGCATGGCGGAAATGGCGGATACCTAGGTATATAGCAAGTAATTCTCTTCCAAACGTGCTATACCGAGATTCGGCAGGTAACAAACGTTTGAGAACGAAACCTAAGGGTTGCCATTGGTCGTTGATAATTTGATGTAATACGGCACCGACGGCTACGTCCAAGTCTTCAGTAAAGAAAAAAGTGGTGCTTGAGGGTTTGGATTGGCTAAAAGTGCCACATTAAACATAGCCTTTCTAAGTTCGACGAAAGCCGTGTGCGCTGCGTCCTTAAACTTAAATTTACGCATACCGCCTCGGAGTGAGTCCGTGAGGGGTTGCAGAAGTTGCGCTCAATGGGGGATAAACCGGCGGTAGAAATTTACTAGACCGGTGAAACGTCGAAGTTGTTTGAAGGAGGTTGGTTCAGGAAAATCATTGACAGCACTTACCTTCGATGGCAAAACTTGGATGCCAGAAGCTGAAATAATGTGGCCTAGAAATTCTACGCTACCTTTGCCTAGTTCATATTTGGCTAGATTGACGGTTATCCCGTGTTAGGCTAATCTGGCAAACAAGGAACGTAGATTTTGCTCTTCTTTGGAAGAACTGGCCATTAATATGTCGTCTAAGTAGGGTAGACGAAATCCAGGCCTCCGCATACTTCGTGGATGAAACGCTGGAAAGTTTGTGCAGCGTTTGTAAGACCAAATTGCATTCGAAGGAATTCAAACACGCCAAAGGGTGTGATGACGGCCGTTTTGGTGATATCCGCCTCTTCTACTGGGATCTGTTGATAAGCGCAGACCAGTTTTGCCAGAAAGGTAAGCTGTCAGATTCTGGGTGTGAAGGATAGTGTAACATGCAAGCCGGCTGTTTCTACTCGGGTTGTCCGTCACACCTGCGGACCAACTGTTGGGCAATGTGGAGACATCAGGGGACAGCGTTCTTCCGAAGTAGAAGTACCAACAACAGTCCTGTAAAAGGAAACAACAAGAAACAAGCATGAGCAAAAGGCCCAGTAAGCCATGAACACGACTTACACAAACGATAACTAGAACGGCGCCGACAACGCGGCAGCAAGCTCCGTCACCAATTCAACTTAACTGGTGCTCGCCTGCTGGTTTCGGTCGCACATCACAGTGGGATACTTAACAGGGATTGTGACCATGTTGAGGCCAGGATAATCGCCACAAGGACGCCAGTTGCCTGATTTCTGTGGGACCATATGGAGTGGGGACTTTTAGAAGGACGGATTATTCCTAGTTCGAGCATGTGTTCGAACTCCGCCCTAGCTTTTTTAATTTTGTCCGGGGCCATACGTCTTGGCCTACACGACGCCGGTGGACCTTTGGTCCTATTATGGTGTGTGCAGGTGGAAGTGACTGGGAATGGCCCGTTCGAGGTTCGAATGAGTTGTGGAAAATCTGAAAACAGAAACGCCTAAGGTGTAAGAGTCTCATGTTACAGGATAAGAGGACTGATGGTCTCTATGTATGCTTGGGTGCCGTTGACGTTACGTTTTGTACGAGAATCGATCAGTTTTTGTCTTCGGGTATCAACCATGAGGTCGGAATGCTGATGATAATCGATTCCTAAAATAGTGAAGGGTACGGCTGAAATTGCGAAAACCTAGTGAGTTCAAGCGTGAGTGAGCGTTGACCCTAGGTGGGCATTGGCGAGCCGTTAGCGGCGCGAAGCATAGACAAGGAAGTTGGGGTCACTTCACAGGATCATGGGGGAACCACGCTGACTTGGGTCCCAGTATCGACCAGGACCGAGGCCCCTGAACTTAAATCCGTAATATGAAAAAGGTGACTATTAGGTAGGGTGCCGGCAACGTTTGTCGCCATTACGGGCCGGCTTCAGCGTTTCCCTGATTAACGTATTTACATGGGGCGACGCAACGCTGCACCCGATTGTTATGATGCCAGCAAAAATCATCGGGCCTCGATGAGAGGAGAAACGTATCCTTATCCAAAAATTTACTTATTAGTGGAATAGAAATGAAACGGTGCAAGCACAGACGCTGTTAATCCCAGGACCGATAAGAAGGATTTGCGAGTCAGCTTCTGCTGCACAATTTAGCCGATCGAGCCCGTAATTGAGATCATCATCGCCACCAACTAACCGAGACAAACTAACCAAAAATTACTGTGGACGGAGTGAGGGTGGCAGATGACGCAAAACGTTCAGGTGCATCCCAGTGGCCGACTCGGCCACGTTGACCAAGAGTAAGCCAGGCGTTGGCCTGTCTTTTCTACTCCACCGACCAACCAAAAATGAGAAACTTCGGTGAATAGCACATTATCATGGGAATACTTTTGTGGTTGAATAATGAGTATGAATAGTCTGGGAATGGTACTTTTCACTGCTATAGATATATATCTGACTACGGAATAGGTAGTTGTCATTTGTGGGTAAATTTTGTTCATGCAGGCCAGTTCAATATCCCTGGGTCATTTAATTGTCACGTGTGTAGTGCCCAAAGCAGGTACAGATCTACAGTTGACAGTTTGCTTGTTTAAACGCAGAAAGGGACCTTCAAAGAAGGGACACACTCGAACAGCGAGCACACGGGACAGCTGCGTGTAATCGGTAGAACGTGAATATCTCCGTTATCTTTTAGTTAAAAAATAATTCGTAGCAATTAAAGTTGATGAAAATTTGTGATATGTTGCAGAAATTAAATTCTTGAAAATCTGTTACCTAAAGATTTCTTTGTTTCACTCATCCGAAGACGTAAACAAGGAATGTGCGGTTGTTAAATGGCATAGAGATTAATGGAGAAATAACGCAGGGTCGCAATTCTACGCTATTTCGGAAATATGAAGGTAAAATATAATGAAAAACGACGTCACAGACGTGGAAACACATGTTTTTATTGAAATTTCGGCGTGATTAAGCAGGAAAGCATGATTATAATATCGACAATCGAACTGTTGTTGAAACATTAGTGCTAAGCTTCTTATAATACTACAAACGTGAGAGACGCCTATACACTAATTCAACGTAGGACAATTCGCCATGTTTCACCACTCATTGATACCACATTTGTTACCTATTCCATAGAATTAGGATGTACGCTAGCGTACATTCCAGTTGGAATGGAAACAAAGTGAACTGCTGAAAGAAAGATATTAAAGAACACTCCCAGCAATTTGCCGGGATGGCGCTTCAAGGCCGAAGCGAGGTGAAAACGGCCATTTAGGCACAAAAAGAGATTTTTCAAATTTTTCATGAAATATTAAAACGCATATTGCGGGACAAATATACATATCTTATTGAGTATAATATGAGCGTTGCAATGAGAAAAATCAGCTGTACGTGAAAATTGTCCATATTTGCACCTTTGTAGAAAAAAACGTGTCGACATTTTTTTCGACAAAAGTTTCGTGATGCTAGCTCCAGGGTTCGCACACCCAAGGTTTCCCCAGCCTTATATTAACGCGGATCGGAAGTCACAGTGAGAAGACGGTGAATCTGCAAACAAACTTTATTTAGTTATTTACTCACCGTACACAAGCGGACTTCAACGCAACGACTAAGGGCGCTATT
>JTDE01001776.1:71116-109347 GCA_014338405.1 Paragonimus skrjabini miyazakii | reverse complement strand
GGAAGGATCTTAATTGACCCCATCGTGCTATATGAGTTAAACGTGAACAAAATGTCATCGAAATCCAGCACTGAAGGTCAGCACCAAGAAGTGATAGGAAACAGTTTCATTTAAGTGGGATGAGGTGTCAGTTCAGTAGTACTAAATTGTAAACCACCGAATAGTACTTCTTCGTTATGTTGGCAGTTACTTGCAGAAGGGAATAAATCCTGCATTCTGAGGGGAACATGACGGTAAACCGGATTAGAACAATACAAAAGCTGTCCTTTGTGAACAAATTTCACATGACATTCTATAAACCTAATATTTCATCTACACAAACATGACCAAGGCTTATAAAACTGGTGGAATTGATTGGAGGTGCTCTTCATTATGGACCTGTTGCAAATAAGGGAAATATTCATACTCATTCACAGATGCATTATACACTATGGCATTGTGACCGAAGATGTTTATCGAGATGAAAGTATTTCAACTAAATTAAAGTGACAAGGTATTGTCTCAGTAGTCGGTGTTAGTCAATTCAACAGACTGGATGAATAAAAAGGAACGGAAGCAAATCGAACCTTTGTGGAAATAGAACAGAAAGGTCGCAATAGATTAATTTCAATTCGTAACTATACAGTTTTTCACGAAGACCTATAAAACTCTAAGTCCTCCGTATTAACCATGGGCAAGTGTTTATTTTGATGATACTTATAAAGTTGTCCTACTTACTTTACCGCTTTTAGTTCGATTGTATTCCATGAAATGGGATGCTATCCAACAGAAGAAATACTTTAACAATCAAGCTCCTGAAACTTGTGAGGGACACCGAAGAGACAGCACGATGGTTGAAGCAGTGGAATTGAAATGAGAGATTTTTAAATTTCCATGGTGTGGTTGTCACACGACTAGTATACGTTGCGTGGGGATAACAAGATTTTGTGTTTATTCCACTTGAATATCTTTGTGTATAAAAAATTCAGCCAATTTGCCTACCAGGAATACACAGATTTTTAAACCTTCTTGTCGTACGAGTATTTTAAATACGGAAGACAGAGTAATGATACTTTATTACTTACGTCTAGATAAAGTTCGCCGCATTTATAAAAGTGTATACGGCAGACTATTTATTAAAAAAAACGAGCAAGACAAAGAAGGCCGACCGATTTGCGTGTACGGTCACTGTTGTTAATATGGTAACAACAAATCTAAAAGCAGCACACTCTGAGCATGACAATGATTCGAGTTTTTGCGTAACAACAGTTTCGGCAAAGTGCACTGTTCGATGACGAGACGTTGAATACAACAGTTCACGCGACAGACACCACAAGCACATGACACCATGGTCTGTAACCCCCACCAAATGTCACATCCTGTCGGCCCAACCTTACTCTTATCTAACAACCATCTTCCGTGTTTATAATCACCATAGAACTTAACGCTTTGATGAAGTTATTGCTATCCTACAGTTAAAACCGGTGTTACGTCTTCAAAACGAACAATTGAAAGAGTTGTCGCAACCGTAGTAACGAAAACGAACAAGAACTTTCACAATTTACCATTCTTTGAGCTTCGTTGCTCCATTTTTATTTACAAATGTTAAATATAGAGTTTCAGGTTATTACATCAAAAAATTAAAAACTTTGTCCGGGCAAACATTCCCATCGTATAATATAATATAACGTCATGTGAAATCATCCTTTCCTCTTCATTATTTAACTGCGCAAGAATCACTATATTGGCATTCGAATTATCGGTAGTGCGATATAAATTCACTTGTCATTGTACATTGAGTTTGCCTTCCGGGCTACTGCATTCACGATTCGCAATATTGGTGATCGAAAATTTTAGGTGAGATGGTGGCTAATCAAGCTCAGCGGCGTGAATGTTGTCGTCGTTTGGTGATAGAAACAGCATACCTCGATACGTGCTACGGATTCGAACCAACAGCCTGGAGAATTTTATTTTTACAGTTGTCATATAGAATTCACTAACCATTCTATAGGAGAGAATACCCCAGCGGAGCCTATTAACTAGTTACTACGGGAATCGCTAACATTACTGCTGAGCAATGCAATCATACAACTGTATCGTAATGTTACAGATTTGCTAATTTAATGAAGGATGACACATGGAAAATTTAGTACTAAGCCGCGTAACAGCCGGTGAAAAGAGTAGCATGTCTTTTTACAAAATAGGCCCTACAAGCTGAGATAGAAACCCGACTATACTTGAGAACTGTTGAAACTTTTCTGCCTTCGGAAATGAAAGCGAGAGGGAGCGTTTGCAGCACTGAACAGTCTCAAGTTTACTCAGGTTTCGTGGGGTATTTTATAGATAACAAGCAGCCTTAAAATGAAGAAATCGGCTTTTTCATCAGTCAACTTAGCACATCGTGTTGCTTGTTCGTTTTAATGCGTGGCACACTTGAACAGTTTGTTTTACTCTGACCAACATTATAAAAACATCCGGTGCTGTGCCAGAATATCATCTCGATCGGTCACTGCACTGATATGCTAGCTTGCTGGAGTTGTCGACAGTGACTGGATATAGCTTTCCACAAATTATTGTGTGACCTCTTATCGATGAATTCATTCACTTCATTCCTTTTGCACTGATAAGTGAAAACTTTTGCCACTTCTCATGTAGGGGAGTTCTGTCCTGAAAAATTTCATCTTTTCAGACGATACATTATATATTATAGACTTCGGACATTTGGTAAATTGTTTAAAATTCAACACATGTATGAAACTAAACCGTTTGCGCTTTCTTATGAAGTAGTAAGCATGTTTACGACGATGGATCCATAAGAATGACACTGCTTTGACTCAGTTTGGCTTAATTCACAAGAAATGTCGACTGATGTGCTCAAAGGTCCCGGAACTAATCAAATCACGACTGAATTCATTCATTTTTACAGACAGCTTTGACTTCATGGACGTTGTTGATTCTGTGAGTATCAGAAATCCCAAAATGTTTCCTTAGAAGTGACCTCGTTGTAAAGAACCTGTCGTCAAAAAAAACGACTGATTATCTCCTCGTTCAATTTGAGAAGGATCGACTGAACGTCGGCATTCCTTAAGACATCTTAAAAGAACTATTGTTATTCTTAACCTCAGATGTCTAATTTCATTTCAGTAGAAGACTGTGTAGGGAAGAATGGCTACGTATCAATGGGTTCTCCATTAAGCCCATTGCTGATTGACATTCATGGCCAAACTAGGGAGTAATGAATCAAGCCACATCGTCGATAGCTTCTCTCCCTAAAAACGTTATGTAGATGACATATTTTGTCCGATAAACAATAACGATGATACTGAAACTGTATTAGCTGCATATCCAAACATACTGTTCACCATCGAACTGGAAACAAATAATCTACCATCATTTCTGGATGTTGGTAAAATGGATAGGTCACTTCAAAGGTCAGCCCATAGGAAGAATCCTTAAACTGGCAAGCAAACGCACTTTTTCAACGTTAAGCTTCTGGAACTTGATTTGTTGTTTGCCAAACATGTGCTCTACGGGAGAAACTCCAGCAGGTTTGGGGCATGCTAATCCAAAATGAATATCCCAACGATTTTTGAATAAAAATATCCCACCCAAAATTAAACACTGTCACTTAGGTAAGGGTGAAGTGACCATTGAAATTATCACGGATCAATTTTCTAATACGGCTGACAGTGCCCATTCTGCAGCGCGGGTCATCTTGTCGTTCAGTGCTTGTCCAGTACTGGTACCACACCTGAAAAATAACTTGCCTGGGTTTTCTTAGTCCTCGTGTTTATTCTGTCGCCTGTTGTTGTCAAGATGACTACGTTGAAACAACAGCCAGGCGGCTGTTGGATAGGGCTCACAAACATTTTCCAAAACGGCTGTGCAACAGTTGCAGGAAGCCTATTTCGAGTGAGATGGGTTACCATTTAACTGACACAAACCACCGAAGAAATAATGAACAAACTTTTCGAGTCATCCACATGATTCCTCAAGTCCACTCCGGACCTGTCAGGGTGCGGTTGCTATCACCGACCTAGGCCATTGCCACTAGACTCTATAGCTTTTATCTGTGAGCCCAAAAGCAGTTTATACAATCCCTCCACCTCCATTTGTCCACAGTCACTTGAAACATGACGTGTGAACCACTTAACACCGTCGAACGCTTGTCTGGTGGCATGCACATATGACACTCATGCATTTACCAACACTCCCAACCTCTTCTAGTAGATTGTGGTTCGCACCCCCGGTGATTTTTAATGACCTATTTGATTTGTCATAACTTTGGCATAACTTGCACATACCTCATGTAACTGTAAAAGCCTGCCGGGAATAATCAAAAACAGCCGTTTGTATGACTGACTTATTGTGAATTCCATGGGATTGTGACAACACTGTTAAAGAGTCGTTGGTTGAGTGCGTCAGTCTTTAATACTTACGCTGCATGTCATTATTTCCAGCATGCTGTAGCCTCATCACACTGGAGAATTAATCTGAAGAAAGCGGGCATATAAGATGGCATAGTGGACTCAAAACACCACTATACATTTCGGCTCATATTACCACAAATAGTAAACATTAATACGGAAAAAACTATTGTTCATGTTTTATCTGCGCATATGTCAGGACTGGCCAAAAACAGTCGGCGTACAATTCATAATGATAAACTGCTTCGTTGTCTCAATATTTTGCAGTGGTTGGCGTCTGTCAAAAGTACATGTGCACTTGATACGTATTTCAAACTTGGAGGCTGATACATCGCTTAATCTTGGATGATTTTCAACAACAACACTTGGAACTTCTGTTTTATTAACGGGTTCAGAATCTGTGTAAATGGTTACATCCGAGCTAGCCGACCATAAAGCCAATCGCATCGAAACAACTGGATCAATAATTTGAACCAATCAGTCACGTGAACGAACCAGTCGATCATACAGCCTTGTTAAGAGTGCTTCCTTTGGAAGCCTGTCTTGAGAGTTGAAAGTGCGCAACCAAAAACGCATTTGTTACCCTTATGCAAATACTACTTGCACGGGTTGTTATGAATAATGGTAAGCTGTTCATTTTTGAACAACATATGTTGAAATGAACTTTCTTAATAATCTGTCCACATTTAACTACTTTACAGCATGAGATTATATCCCTCCACTTGGGACAAGCTGGGATACAGTTGGGAAATGCTACCTGGGAATTATTTTGTCTGGAACACGGAATTCGGCCAGATGGACGTATGAAAGTAAGGGCTGCAGATGATCACCACACCACTTTCTTCCACGAAGCTCATAAGAACAAATTTGTTCCTCGTGCTGTTTACATAGACCTGGAGCCCACAGTTGGAGGTAAGACTGGCTATATTTTTGGCGAAGTGAGATTCTATGGTCTGCTAGTGGAATATGTTAACATCTGTTGTGAATAAGCTACGCTGTGCTCAAAAGAGTTCACGTACATTACAGTCTTCGTTGACTGTCGTTATCGATTAAGTTGTGTGATACGGTGACCAGTATTCTGTTGTATGATATTCGGAAAGAGTTCTTCAGGATTGTGAGCCTGTAATTGTTTGAAGTTAGATTTCGAAAACAGATGGGAATGTCCACATTACAATTGGTCCAGTCATGGAGTGGCGGTTACTCAGTTTCGTAAGTAACGTGGTATTATCAGTCCAAAGAGATGTCTCTTTTCATCCGAATTTATTTGTGGTAATCGGTGGTAACTACCACAGACCGCAACCAATTTTTAAGTTGATTGTACCGCAGGAGGTGGTGAGGTCATAAATCTTTCAGTTGACAAACCACAAATTTATTCAGTCAGTCAAAGCTGACTAGATCCGTATCAAACGGGGCAGTTGCGTGAGTGATTGAAACATACTGTTGACAAGCGTTTGCACATATATTATGTACTATATGAATTATGTATAATGTAAACTGAACACTTAGCAATTTTTAGGGCATATAGATGTGTATGTTGAGTTTTGTTCATATCAGTTTACGAAATGCCCCTCCGTCAGCGCTCATCACTGAGACACCCTACAGGTAAGTAAGAACCCTAAAATGACAAATATTTCAAGAGAGCCATGTTCATTTAGCTGTTACTGTTTTCGTCTGTCTCAGTAGAACACAACAAGCAGTTGTCAGTCGTGAAGTCCGTTAAACAAAAAAGCCATTTTTTACTGATTTTCAATTTGGACCCGAAAGTGACCCGAAAGTGACCCGAAACAGAAACTGAGAATTTCCAATTCCAAAGCGGGGAGAAGAGGGTATATAGGTAGAGCAAATTGGTATTTGTCAACTATGATGAGGATGATCCCTTAGGAATGAATACAGCCAGTGATGTGATGTAAGTGCATTTATTAGCGTAGAAAAGTGAACGCCGTAGTGAAAATACCTAGGTGATGGCGATGTCGTCTCACCTGCAATTGGTTTATTTGTTTGCGAGGTGTTGATTAGACGAGTCCAGAGCTATGGTCATTTTGCACAGTCTCAGTGTTTCTTTCTTTTGTATTTAAACTGAGGCTTGTTTTGTTTTGTTAGATCTTGTTGTTTGACAATTACGCCTTTGACCTGTTGTTGTCAGTGGTAATGATGCTAACGACATTGATGGTGATACCACCAGATGCCGTACAGAAATCGGTAATTTTAAACATCTTGCAGGAAGGGCATCTGGCCATATAATCGAAGTAACTATCTCTGTCGCGCAGTGTTCTGGTTGATTGTCAAGCAGGGTAAAAGAGTGTGAATCGAAGGTATACCAGTGAACTAGGAGTATTTCACAAATGTTGCGAAGGGAGGAATGCCGTTCGCTCATTACAGAATAATTCTAGATCTGAGTTGCTGGAGTAATGGCAAACGTGTCTACAAATATGCCCAAAATGAACGTTGAAACCGATCAACAGTATTTTGTCTAGCGACAGTTGTGTGGTTGTGGTATGTCCCCAATGTGATTTCTTTGTGTGTGGAATCCAATGCAGTGTAAATCTAGTGTCATTTGATGGTTACAGGCATGGTTATTATGTTACCGTGTCAATTGTTCCAGTGATGGCAGACCATGTCAACTTCATTGCTTGAACAGATGACTTCTGCACAACTAGATTAGGATTTTACAGCCTGATTCCGATTACTTCCGCAGCAGCCAAGATACGACATTTCACGTTTCTGATGTGAACAAGTGTGAAACCTTAGTTCGGCTTAAATGCGACATCCACATTGACTCTAAGACCCGTACCAGCCAGGGAGGACAAAATTGCACTGGAAATCTTTCGTTGTTGTCTGCTCGTCAACTACGCAGGCTGGTGCTCACGTAATCCCTCTAACAGTTGCTTTGTAACCCGCTCCATAGGAACAAGATAATGAGTAGACACAAAACGAGGTAACACTACTGGGCACTACGTCCTTGAGGCAAAGGTGTATAACTGGCTTAGAGGTGAGCGATGGCCTTGGTTGTGTAGCCTTAAACTTTATTCCCAGGGCTACGTCGAGTCTTCCGATCAGCGATACATTTGATAATTCACTCTTCTGGAGCAAATTCATATATATGGTCTTCCATCCGACAGATTATGCATGATATTGCGGTTCTCTTCGTTGCATTTTCCGAGCTTGAAATTTGACCGGATATCTATTAACACAAGACATTTTACATACAAATTTAAGCCCTTTGTCTAGCACGTCATCAATATAAATTTTGTTAATTCGGTTTGTTAAACAACGTATCAAGTTCCATTTCTGCTAGATTGCAACAAATCTCTGAAAATAAAGTAATCGTGGTCTGCCGTCGTTCAAACAAATGACATGGTACCACAGTAACCATGTCCGTAATCTCCAAATGGCACTAGATTCACACTGTACTGAAATCCACACAATCCTGACCTGGCAAGTAATTTCATATTTGTCGCATTGTAATTTTTTCTGAGATATGACACATCGAAGAGGAGTTTGTTTGCCAAGTTTTGATTTTTGTTGATTTAACCGCGTCGGAAAGAGCCAGATACCCTTTTTGTTTTCACCTGTGGACGTGTGTAAACGAAAGACCACCTAACCAAATGTCTCGCCAATGAGCATTTTGCATAGATGCATTTAGTTGTCGTTCAGTCGGCAGAACTGTCTCGTATTGCAGAGTGGCGAATAGGATTAAACTTACGTTCTTGTCTACAGTGCAGTGAAACGTCATTTTTCAAGCAGTTGTTATGACACTGACATCGAAGGAGAGGATCTAGTCGGCGTACAGCGGAATACGGTAACAACAGTTGAATATTCCGGTCGGAGATACGCTTCGGTCGGAGAAGTTGAATGCTTCGGTCGAAGATGAAGATCAAAGTTTAAAGAATATAATGCCGAAATTCGAGCAGTCGCTTTCAGTTGTTCACTTTAACAGTAGCTGCTTACCACGAACAGCTGCAGTCGATGATCGTCGTCATAGGTCATGCGATTTCTGTCTCGAATTGAACGTTTATTGAAAAATATCGAGTGATTAGGCAAGTTTTTAAATGAATCGAATCAACTAAAATCTTCCTTACAGAATTTCTGAAACAGCAGGACGGTTTGAATCAACTGAATTGTTATTCAATCGCATACCCTGAGTTTGAGTTGGGATTCTAGACAAGGAAATAATTGAACCACAATTATTTCAAGGCGACTTCACTGATGAGTTAAAAATAAACATTTTACAAAAAGGTTGTTTATTAGGTATATTTGAACAATATTCTTCTGACAAACCTCTTATGTTTACCGTTCCTGCGTATAGTTTAAAAAGTACAGGTTTACCGTTTTTAAAGAAATTCACAACTTGTTAATGCACGTATAGGATAATCGTTAATGATAGCCTTCCAGAGTACCTCGTAAAATTATTCCATTTTTTTTTCTTTCGGCTGTTTCGGTACTGTTGGATTTCAAATGTCCCATGACAACTAAATCAAACTGATGCAGCATGTTCTATGATCATCAGTGTTGAGAATAGGATAGCATGAATGATTTGTCCATACTAATTTTCTCTTGAGCTATAAAAGTTATACAGTAAGGTTTGTCATACTTAGTTGCTTCGTTATCAATGGACAGATGTGGACTTCATCGGGGTCATTTTGTTACAGCCTTCAACCGCAATGTTTTGACTTAAGAGGTTGTTCAGTAGTGGAAAAAAAAGTGGTTACACTGCTGAAGATGACTTAAAAAACATAACGTTCATCATCCACAAAAGCCTAGTGGAACGTCAGTCGACTCCATGGGATCATGTGGGTGTAAATACTTGGACGGTGTAATTGTATTTGGGTAGTCGACTATTTTAGCTGAATAAGCTACGGTTAACGGCGGAAACCACCATTTTAAACAGAAATAAGCCTAAAAAGAAAACTCTCCTGAAGAATGCGGATGTTTATCATCAGACATAATTGGAGTCACCGGTAAATCTTGTCTGACGGATTACAAACTCAAATAAAGTTCACCCATCAAGGAAACATACGAAAGATCCCAAAGACATATTCTGGATACAATTTATGAATGGTCCCCCCATCCTACAGTTATAATGTATGGAAATACACTGTAACATTGTTGGGGGAAAATCCAACCAATCAGCATATTTAGGTACTTCATTACTTCGATTCATTTTACATTCCCCAACGGTTTATTCAAATTCGCAGCATCGCACAATGTGACACAAAGCAGCTTATTGTGAGATAAGCCAAAGGTATTTTAGAAAAAAGGATCAAACTAGACGGATAGCAAATGTGCTTCCTCTATATCAGTGCTAAAGCCGTGAAGTGTCTTGTTCTTGTTTTCGTCCTTGTAAAACTGAAAACCTCTTGGTGATTTCCAGTTTGAATATGATTGGTTAGAACTGATAAGGCTATAATTAATGAAATCATGTGTGTTACATCGAATTCTACCTTAATCGCATCTAATCACAATTGTTCTGTTCTTAGACTTATCGGCAGACCCATTTCGAAAAATGATGCAGGGTAATGTCAGTGTCCGAGTAGCCGATCCCTCCCAAGTCAGGTTGTGAGCAGAAAATCTGTGTAGTTAAGATAGTTCGAAGGTACTGTCGTTAACTGCTGACAACCCACAAATGAGCAGCTGGTGACCACACACAATAAAAGTTGCTCGCTGCTGGAGATTAATTGGTTTGGTATAATGAACCCAAGAGTAATTACAAACGAACCTTCTCAGTTCCTGCTTTGTCGCTCAACTGGACACTTGCTGCTTCAGTTACCGCGGTTCACACCATAATGATGAATTATTCTGTCTTGCCATGGAATATGCAATAAGAAGGTTGCGAAAAAGCACCATTCCTAACTGAAGCGAACATCGATTGATTTAGGCAGAACATAACCGGAAAACTGTTTAGTGCACAAATCAACAAGGAGGATGCAATTTAAGTGAGATAACTGTGCGGGATGTTGGGAGGCACTGCTCTTTGAGAATACTGTGTACAGTGCAATGCCAATAGCATGCAAACTTGAGAAGATTAAGGCGCAGTCGTCCACGAGGGAATAGTCACCTAACACAACATAGTCATGCCAGGATAGCAAGGGGTTACGGGGAAACTGACGTTCTGAATCACGGAAAGATACACACCATAAAAACACCATCTTTCGCATATATTCAATCAGCAGATCACAAAACAACCCAGCTTATATGTGATTATCGAATGGTTAACGCCTTCTGGATGAGCCATCTGATTACGACATTTCGAAAAACTATTTCGAAATCATTTGTTCAACTAACCAGTAGAAACATGTGTCACCACACAAAGGTTTTGGAGCGGACGTGTTATTTACGTGCATGTAAAGCAGGTTCGCTTACTCTTGTTCAGATCGTCTTGGAGATCCTGAACTAAACCTTTACTGACAGGATGAAGAAGCAAACTATTTCCGCCAGGCAACGACTTTGCGATATCTGCTCAAGGATTGACCTCAAATCAACAGCACTGTCTAGTATAGAGATGAGGTTACATGCAACGTTCGAGGAAGACTTAGTTAAGTTGCTGCAGTCGCTAGCAAAGCGTAAACTCGATTGTTCTTGATGCGCCTGTAGACGCCGGAAGAAATCTGACCAGCAATCTGAACCAGAAGAACTCAACAAAACCTACGTACGCTGGGTTGTTGGCTGGTATTTATCTGTTATTGTTTTTAACTACAGTCAGGTGTTACAGTCAATATTATAAGGGTAACCGGTTGTCTCGGAGATCAGATCGAGATAACAAGACTGTCTCAGCAGGCTAGACCATCCACAGCTTCATCTGTAAGACTGCTCCACCACCACTAATGAACACCGGATGCCGGCATGAGGGACTTGAAAAAAAGCACTGTGGATTTGTTTCAGCTCATGGTCGTTTTGTTCATGAACACGAAACGATGACTGACATTGAGTTCCAGTCCATTAATGCGATTTTCGAGAGAGTGACGTGACTCCGCCGCTGAGCCTATTCATCATTAGATGAGAACATGGCATCAGTGGCTAAGATAGTCTCGAACGCTTTTAACCAAAAACGTGTAGACGGACTGAACAATTTACAGGTTGAAGACGTGTTAGTAGGATTTGAAGGCTCTACTTAGACGAATTATCAACTTGCAACTGTTACTAAGACAACTATCAGGTAAGGCTTACGCATTGGTCCAAATATATTATTACGTCGCCAGGAAAAGCGTGCAGTGTATTACCCGTGCTAGACGGTATACTTCCAGACGTTAGTGAGGCAGTTATTTTACAAATGTTTAGTTATTTCCCGTTCTTTGGCAACTGATATTTGATGAAATATCAAGCTAAGTTTGAAACACCACTTGGACACTTTCGCTAGCTGTGCCTACCTTTCATACAGAAGTTTTCCGTTGACTTTCGGAAACGATTGCCACACGCATCAGCTGACCTTCCAGAATGCATTTATTTCAGACTTCATGGTGATCTGTGGTGTAAACTCGGAACATCACATAAAGAAGCACATGAAAACCGTTAAACTCAAACACGAAACAGTTGAGTGTTCATCTATTCGCCGATCTTGGCATATACACTGCAAACATTTAATCACCGAACAAATTGATACAATCATTACACAAGATGCTGAACGTATGGGTTTTACCTTGACTTGGTGATTTTAATTTTGTCTAAGGAAGGGCATTGCTTGTTCTGTATACACTAGCACACCGCTTGATACCGCATATTGTTTGTCTCGATTACCAACGGTTGGAATAAAACTCGACCGTTCTCATAGCTAATGTTCATAGTGAGCGATTTCTAGGTTAGTAACTTTATATGAACCACTAGTTTAGAAAGTTATCCTGTATGACAGTACTTCTCAGTCATGGGCACTCAGACAATTGAAATTTTACAGAATTATCAGTGTAGCATACACGACAGTTTTAACACGTTTTGAAATATTTTCAAAGTGAATGCAACCCCTATCTTAATATAACATTTACCTTCACACAAGTCTTTCTGCTAGCTCAATTAAGTGGAGGTACCATACTCGGGTTTTGTTCTTATTAAGATTAACCGCTAATACGTACGATTGTTCGGACCGGAATTTCTAATCCGGCCCTCGTGTTTGTAAAACTAATTTGTTAATCATAACAACTGTGAACTCACGGTAAGCGTAACCGAATAATCTTATTGAAACACTCAAACACAACCTTGCGTGAGTAGTGTTCAGCTTACCTGTTCAACTTGAAAGAGGAATATGTAGAATCGGTTTGTTCAGCTTAATTGATAACCTCATGATCAGGACGCATCAGTTACGTTAGTCTTACACATAGGATGGCCGGTGGACAAACTGCGGTCCGAAGAGAAATATGCGCTACTGGTGAGTCACAATGTAAGTAGTCTTTCCTTTTGACGTCGACCGTCCGAACGGCTTATTTGAACTTGGAACCTGTGATCATATATTGGTTTTGTTCCATCTAAAATAGTTTCTTGCACTTAGCGGATTCAGTGTCATGGTAAATGGCGTACGAGTTACAGATCCATATGATATGACCCTACGTGTGCTAACGGTGGTATGATCACCTGTACAACTACTGTTTTATATCGGTTGTGTCAGTAATGACCGTTTGAAAGTCGACGGAAATCATCTGAAGTCTTCTTCTCGCTGTACGTCATCACGTACACACTGCGGTGTTGGTTGTATTTGGCATAGCATTCGAAATCGGCAAAACGAATGTTAAAAAACTTACATACAAAACATACTTATCGGACTCTACTACTGGCTCAGGTTCAGAATCAATCCTGCTCACTAGCTGAACGTCAGTGTTCAGGAGAGCGACGGTTTGAACCCCAATACCTTCTGGTGAAGCCTAAGGCCGTTGTGATGATGATAATGGAAGATACAAATACTGATGAGGAAGGTGTTGATGATGTCTCAGCAGGGCTTCAGTCAGCAGATAGCAGCAGCCTCAATAAATTTGGTCAGACTTCCAGCGACAAATGTATGCTTGAGTTTGAACGCTTTAACGTTTTTAATCTGGGATCGAAAATCATGCAAACGGTATGCAGTGGACGGTACCCATCTCCTTTGTGGAGGTGAGTGCATAAACACACTTATTGTAGTCTGACCTGTAACAAGTTTAATTCACGCCTAGTTTAGTTTGCTGAACTCATCTTTTACAATCGCTAACACATAACTCTTGTAGATTAAACCTCACGCACAACTGATCGCAGCCGTCGCATTTTCATAGACTTTTCAGTTGGCCCCTTTCGAACAGCAGAAGCACTAGACTCGAGTTTCGGTCTCATTAGATCTCGTCAGTAGTGCATATCCTCGCCACTGCCGGGCCTAGAACCACGCCCACGCTGTTCATTAGGCAACCGTGTTTACCACTGCGCCATTGACCTCACGTTAGGCACGACCGAATTATCATATGTGGACACTCAACCACTTTCGCTTGTGAGCAATTAGCAGGTTGCCCGATCGTCTCGAAATGGAGATACAGTAACTGTCCTGTTAGCTCCAATCGATAACCCCGCGATTAGGACTTCCTAGACAGGTCGAAATCTCCGATCTCATTAATGCTGCTAGGCAACGAGTTGGTTGTTGAATCTACCAGCCGTGGAAAAGAAGTAAAGCGCGCGTTCACAGATGCTGATGAATGTCTAACAGTAGCCGAACGTTTTCTGAACGAGTTAGGAATACAGCATCACGACTACTACCAGGGTCTTAATAGAATTTTTATCGGTATCTTAAAGTAGTATACATCTTCCAGAACAAACTCTACTTTCAAGTGGTTCTGACCTTCGGCCTGACGTGGTGATTATGTGGCCGACATACAATAATGCCACTGTCCAGAGTAGAACAACCACATTGTTCATGAGGCAACCGTGTCGACCACTGCGCCACTGACCTCACATTAGGCAAGACCGGAATACCATGGGTGAGCACCCAACTACTTCCATATGTGAGTAATGATCAGGTCGTCTCATAAAAGTGTGGCCAGAGTTCTAACCCCAGCCGTGATAAGGAAATGCACTACTGACGCTCTTTAACAAGAGCGAACTTCGAGTCTAATGCTTCTTGTCGAAAGGAGTCGACTGGTAAGTCTATGAGAATGCGACGGCTGTGATCAATTGTGGGTGACGTTCAAGCTGCATAACTCTTGGTCAAAAGAGGGTAAACCAGCCTTACCCAAACTCCCGGAAATGTGCATGATCGGCTTGAGGTTTGTGGTATCAGTTTCTGTGTACCAGGCTCAATGTGAGGTATTATTTGCTGCCATCTTGGTACTTTTAGCAGGAGGTTTCTAATAATTTCCTAGAAGCGAACGTGTATATGTCGTGTTGCAGAACGAAGGTAATTTTTGACCGTTGGTTTGGCAACCATGTAGCCAAACCGTCGAATTCAGAAACCAATTGTTTGAAGTTCAAAGTTTATTTTGTTGTCGGTTTTCCTCGAGCATAATGTCATGTAGTTGATAAGCTGTATATTCCGATCAAGTTTTACTCGCATGCACCGTGCAACCACTTACAGTGGTTTGAACAGACCAGACGGAATACTACTTCCATATGTGAACTAGTTTTCGTCTTTGTACGCCAACTCAGATTGTAAGTGCCATCCTCCAAGTTGTTGATTGGGTATCTACGCAAGGATGAAAAGACGACTACGCGAATGAATAACAGTGAATCTTCCATCTTTGGTTGAAATTGCTATCGGTTAAACTCCGTAGATGCGTTGATCATTGAGTACTTATATGTTGTTGGAGGTTTGTGCAAACTTACTACTAGCAGCCCATACTGAGTCAAACAAAGGAAGTGATTTTGAGTTCAAGCTAACCGTACATTTATGTGGAAGTGTGTTGTGTGTGCGTTTTGCATTTCTGATCTGCCGATCTCGAATGCTATACCACGACTAACATTGCAGTACTTGCCCGACGAGGTGCGGCAAAATATGTCACTGATATACCGCGTTGACCTAAGACGAGCTCCGTAGGTTCCCAAACGATCGCCTTGAGCACTTTTCACCGTAGGTTTTTAGCCGACAACCGTTGACACTTGAACGATCAGAGTGAAGTGTTCACCGGCAGACTATACTTTGATGTACAATTTGCGGAACATCCACTAACCACGTTTGACATATCTTTGTCTACATACACACAGATGAGGTGCGTAACGGTACCTACCGTCAGCTGTTTCATCCGGAGCAAATTATCACTGGAAAAGAAGATGCTGCAAACAATTATGCTCGAGGCTATTTTACTGTCGGCCGCGAGATATGCGACTTGGTGATGGATCGCATCCGAAAAACTGCAGATATGTGTGATGGTGTTCAGGGCTTCTTCTTCTACAATTCACTTGGTGGAGGAACCGGGTCTGGACTAACCGCACTTCTAATCGAACGGTTGAGCATAGATTATGGAAAGAAAGCAAAATTCCAGTTCGTCATCTATCCGTCTCCAATGATTTCCTCAGCGGTTGTGGAACCATATAATGCGCTCTTGACAACACACACCACTCTGGAACATACGGACTGTTCATTCCTTGTGGATAATGAAGCCATTTACTACATGTGTAGGTCAGTGTACCAGAATGTATGACTCTACTATCTGGTTTGTCCTTATCTCACCCTAGCATCACCATGTTTATTGATAGCATTGGTGAACTGAATGGCGTTTACTATCTGAGAGACGATTTCCGTGGATAGGCTGTTGGTTTTTGCTCGTCAGGATACTACCGTTGGAGAGGGGGCTGTCGAAATACTCAGTCACGAAACCTTTCAAATCGAACGTCAGATATATCGTGATAATTTAGTCCTGTCTGATCATGTTGAAGTCAGTGGTCACCGTTTGTACTCTATGACCGTTAATTTCCTCTAATGTCGTTGGCTGTCCAGTGGGTCCGCCTGAGTCTGACAGCGACCTTAATTACCCGTCTGTAAGAAAGACGTTGTGATGCCACCAACGAAGGCAGTCAGTAATCAGGATGAAAATATCTTGATGCACTGACCCTGCCCACTCTGTGAGAGTTGACTAACCTTTCACGGTTCATCCTGTTGAATGTGGTCGGGTAGCCCAAATGAACCAGATCCACAACACATATGGATAGCTCATATTTTTGCGTGGCTCCGCTGATTGGGCTTGCAATAAAACATTTGTGTTCACCAACCTGTTATTTGTATAAAAAAACATATACACAGCCTGTGACGTCATGACACTTGTGTGTTGATGGTTTTTGGGTGGATTATATGCGGGTTTCACCACTCATAATCATACTGTATGAACATTGAAGTACTGGCACCAAACATGCGCCCAGTGATGGCATACTGGATTTCAGGGCGTTGTTACTGGTGTGTTTGGGAGACACTTTCCAGATGCGACTACCAGTGCTACCATTTTTGCTTTATACAATGCAGTTGAAACACAACGCAACAGTTTGGATTGAGGAGTACATAAGAAACGGATTCACAAACAGCTTCTGAGCTGTGTCCGTGTCCTGCTTAAGTTTTCGTCCCATAGTGGCGTGTAGAGTCAGTCGTCTAGTGTTTGCGTTAAGCAACCAAACAGCCAAAGGTGTTCATATTTGTGCTGTAAAATGTTGGCCAACCTATGCCGTATGGGAAGATCGTACTGTGTTTAAGCAATAATTTTTCTGGGCTCATACAATACAACCTTATTTCCTCATGTTGGTCGGGGCCTCTACCAATCATGCATTTTGGAAACACCTAAAACCAGTAACTCGGTTGAAGGCTTGCATAATGCTACAAACTGTGCTCCAGCAAGGAAACACCTAAGTGGTTGAATGTTCATCTACATATTAAAAATAAACTGTTCTGCTCTATTCTGGAGCTAGCGGTGCACAAGAGAGAACGTCCGCGTAAATAAACATGTGTGGGGACCTGGACAAATTCAATCACGCATTAAGTGAAAATGTTAAATAAGCGATACTAATGAATATTTAATTCTAGATCGCATACTGTTACAACCACTAATGTTGTACGGTTTACTTGTCCCACGATGAGTTGGGTCAGTGAAAAATTATAGGAAGCCAATTCATGGCAAGATGACTTACTCTTTGGAGGAACTTGTTTAATTTTTCTCGTGATGAACTGTTCCCGGGAAGCGCTGGCTCAGATTGATTGCTCGAGAGGAATTTGTAACGAACACTTACACAAGGTAGGATGTTTATTTTCACTCTGGATTGTTCATTAAAGTAACAAACCCTCCAAGAAGTATAAAAGAAGTTGACTTTGAGGATTACAGTGTCTACACTCCTCAAGCAAAAATGGCATGGCAGTTCTTTCGGGCTAAATTCAGCATATTTATGCTCTGGCACCGGGGGGATCACTTAGGTAAATAAAACCATTTTGCGTGAGCAATGCACATCTCTGATGACCTTCCGCAAATTTATTCGACACATTGTCTTGACTGCAGTGTGAACCGTGGCTCTGTGAGAAAGCGTTTTTTTCTCACGATGAAGGAATGGTGATAACTCAAGTGAAACAGAAAAGTCAGTGTTATCAACCAATTGCTTCAGTAGCTGGTGTTGTTCATTGCCAGAATTAGAGGGTAACACAGAGCAAAGTGAAAACTGAACGTTTATGACAACAGGGAATAAGTATTACGTTATTGGTGATCCATTCGTATTTTTACAAAAAAGACAGATTGTTGCTGCTTACAATGCGGGGTTATCAAAAATAGTACTGCAGGGAAAACAGAGTGAAACGATAACCGAATCTATTAGGACCACAGTGTTTATGGTAAGTATATACTTATTGTGATGGTTCTCATGTAATAAATTTGCCATTCTGACTACGTCACACTCGTATCAGTTGAACTCTACAAGATGATAACACTTTCAAAATGAAAGACTTGCCACACTTACGAAAGACGTTTTCATATTGGAAGTGAGAATTCTACATGAATAGGCAAATCATGGCCTAATCTGTTGGACCTTGACTACACAGCATTTGGAAGTCTAGGCAAGATTATTCAGACAGTGTTGATAGAAGGGTCACACTACGAAAACGTCATGTAAGTTGATTTCATTTCTTCTCCACTCGAGTATCTGTTTGTCGGAAAACGTCGTCCTCTGAGTCCCCATCCAGTGGAGCAAAGTATTAACCTCAAAACTTTCATCCGTGGAACGCTCTTCATACAATGTTAAACACAAATAGGCGTGAACAGTCACCATTGGTTGACTGACACGTGCCTGAAGTGGGAAGGACGCAACTCTCACTTATAATTAGCTGCACTGTTATGTACGCGCTGGCTGAGTACCCGTTCATCCAAAGTTGAACATTCCGCTGGTATCCCAGTGCCAATTGATCATATAAACTTTACTTAATAGTCTTCAGTCATTCAGCTGTCAGTTCGCTTGACTCAGTACAGTTCCACGGAATTTGGCACGAGGACCATCAAATATTCAAAACAGAACATCAATACAAGATGGAAGGCGAGCAGTGAGCCACAATTTCTCCACAGACGGATAGATAGAAGTGCACATTTGTGGAGGCTCACTGATGAATGGATGAATGAACGCATCAACGTTTGCGGGGCACAAATAGGGGCGATTCTATGTGTGCATGAATCAGTATCTAGTTAACTGGAAGAAACGGATTGAGCTTTCTGGGTCTCACCATCACTATTCTGATCTACCGTGACTTATTGTAAAACATTTGTAGTGGAACTCTTAACCGTGATAGCTTGAGTACCCACTAACAAATAACGATATTTCAATGATAGTCAACGAAAAGGTCAGATCAATGGCTTCCATCTTTATTGTTGGCGTTCGTGTACAAGCTTAATGCAATGGCGCTCGTCCGGACCGTATCCTGTCCTGCTCAGTTGTACTCTTTTTCGCGATCCGGGTCCAACCGCGTCATGTGTGCGTGTGTATGGACCGCACTGAATCACATCCAGGTGGAGCGTTCTAATTGGCTGAGTGTGCAGGTGGTGTCTGCGTACGTTCGGATGTGGAAGAGAGCTTTCGGGCCGGTGAATGTGTGGCCGTGCATGTTCAGGTTGGGAGAGTGAGCGTCACTTAGACTAGACGGTTTGTCAAGCGATGGGCCGCGCGAGAGGGCGAGACGACGGCTACACATTCACGGCTAACATTCAGTCAAGAGTAGCCATGTAAGTCAGTGTTTATGCTCTGTTCGGCTACTAAACATCTGTACAGAAATTTAAGTCATCCTGCAGCACACTGCCCTTTTCAAGACAACTCCACGATGACTACGCTGTTCGTTCGACGCCCAACAGTACACAGTCCTCAGGATGTAGCTTCTAGTCAGATGTAACGGTGACAACCACAGCTGATTCGTGTACCCGTCATTTAGTATAAGAACGAATGATAAATATCAAAGGCCACCTAAGCGCACGACTACAGGAATTAAGTGCGTATCAATCAAAATAGGACAAATTGAGAGCCATGTCCTTTGTTACGTCAGGTCAGAGCCGGCTCTCCTATGCAAACTGACCCTAGCTGTTTGATTTGTGCCTGTATGGTCAAAGCGAGCAGAAAAAACGGAAACCCTCCTGTTTATCGTTAGTCCAACGATGTCCACTGACCATCTAGCTACTACTTTCTGCCTAACACTGTTGGTGCCAGTGTGCCACGACAAATGAGAAGTTGGCATTCGCGAAAACAAGTTTGTGTCGCCCAAATCCATGTCCCCATGTCAATGAGCTTATCACCATTCTACGGACTTGTTTATTCGGAGACGGCGGTGAACTAGGGTTGCATATTCTGCACTCTCATCATGCGTATGCAAGATTGTCGAGATACTGATGGCTGAAAGCGGACAGAATTAGAACCACATCCTCATAGAACATATTTCACAGCCGTAGAGAAGGATCACGCGTACAGTGAGGTTGTGCACTCTGCTATTTATTTATGTCCTATGGTCATGTGGACGCTGCACTTGAGAGAGGTTCACACCGGCTGATGCTGCTCTGACCATTGGATTAGTGATTTTATCAGACAACGCGTGGAGACTAAACTGACATCTTTAACGTCTTGTCACTATCGAAAATGGGCAAAGACCTGAACTCAATTTAACCTTGAAATGGCCCTTAGCATTTCACAAAAACGAACTGCAATCTGGTACCATTACTCTGTCGGAGACATTCTGAAGAAATCGTATCACCACAACTTATCACTCCAACTCGGTTACTGTGTAGTAAGTTTATATTTCTGTATTGGCAACTGAGCTCTGCGCTTCTCAGGGTGCTGTAAATTATAAAGCTGAGCAGGAAACTGTCGCGAAAATCTCCCAGTGTTACAGACGCCCGGTATACTTACGTAGTGAGGAGGAGTGATCGTATAATACTACTCACACCACGGCTATTCAGCCGTGGGGCCAGAGCATCTATTTCGACATTGAAGTAGCCGCAGGAATAATACAAGAAGAAACATCGGAGCGCAGCATCTTACGAAATGGTTCTTGTAACGTAATGGAACTGAGCATGAACGTTTGTGGCAACCGTGACCGCATGCAGATGAGTGATTTTGTTTGTTGTCATGTTTAACCACATAACCCATGTATTGGTTTGCTGAATACATAACCCTTACGCCATCCATGTTCTGTTAATATTCTCACTAGGGTTGTGCGGATGAGAATGGGGAAGAACTGAGTGATCTTCCTTGTATAATGCCTCACTTAACTATGCTCTGCCCCATACGTATCATTCCACTTACTTTTCGTATATTCAACTGTGTCGACCATTTTGGTATCATCAGTGAAGTGATCCAGGCTATTTTCTCCAGATGTTGATATATCTGGATAATCTGAGTTAGGCGGTTTCTGAAAGTCTATCCAGGTGATAGATAAACTTCGATTCCTCCTTTCTACATCCTCAGTCCGCCAGCTGTTTATAACACAATTCTCGATAACACATGATTCCCACTATCTAGCTCCGCGTTTCCTTTAGTACATTCGTAGATTCAATTGCTCAGTATAATTCAAGACCCATAGGAATATGAACACATATATACTTTGGTAGCTCATCATCATCAACATAATAATACTAATAATAATAACGATTCTCCTCCTCTTTTTCATCCTGGTCCTACTTCTGTTCCTTCTTCTCTTCCTCCTCCTTTTCTCCTCCTTCTCATCATTATCACCATCTTCTCCTTCAGCCAACAAGGCTAAACGGGCCGTTAGCTGCATTCACTTTCACAACTAGTAAAGTGAGAGTGTAACACAACTACATAGGTCATTGAGACCCATCTGCCAACCGACCATCACTATTTTGCTTAAGCTTTATCTCTGCTACCGCAAGTTTATTTTCCATCAGAAATAATATACTTTGTCCCGTCCTTCGGCTTGTCGGTTCCAACGAATGAACACAGGCCATCATCATCATCATCATCATCATTATCATCATCATCATCATCATAACAGCCATGAGCCTGACCAAAAGTTACTGTGGCTTGGGCCGCCGCTCCCCTCAACAGCGACGTGGAATATTCTAGAACAAAACGTCACAAAGAAGATTGAAAATTATTGAAAGAAGACTAAGCGGAAAAACTAGAAATGGTATGGATACAGGTACGCCATTGATTGCTACACACCGCCATCTTAGATAGCGTCTCTAACCATCGGTTTGAGTGATCACGAGGACCCCATCCAGACAGGCGACACCTACCCACTTTGCTCAATGAAGCAGGCAGGGTCTTCGAATTTCGTGACCACGTTGTTGCTTGACCACCATGTGGTTTGACCCAACTGTTGGTGGCCTCAGTATATAATGTCCGGTACGGTGAACGATCAGATGACATACGGAGTACGTGACCCAGCCATCGGAGGCTGTGTACCGTGATTAGTTGACCAATTGATCGCGCATCTTGAGCTTTCCAGAATACACGCTGGCGAACTGCCATATTGCTCGTGCGATCAGTCCGCTTAATATGGGCCAGTTGGCGGAGACAACGATGGTCAAACACATCAAGCTTGTTGATGTTTTCTTTTTGAACAGGTCACGTTTCCGAACCATAACGCAAAATGGAACGCACACAGGCATTATATACCCATCCTTTCAGCGATAACCGGACGTCTTTTCGACGCCACAGATGACGCAGTTTGGCATAGGCGACTCGTGCCTTTGCAATCCTCGCTGATATCTCATCAGCAATATTACCGGCAGACGAGATAGTGCTACCCAAGTATGTGAAACTGTCCACAATCTCAAGCGGGTTACTTACAGTGAAGAAAGTAGGAGTTGAAGTGCCCCAGTCCTGGATCAACACTTTGCACTTTGAAGGTGCAAATCGTATTCCAGCATGGTCTGCATGTTTTCGGCAGAAGGTCTAAGTAAGACACTGTCGTCCGCGTACTCCAGATCGATCAATCTAGCACCAGGAAAAAGCTTAACACCAAGCTCGCTGGGTTCTCGAAGCGCACACTCCAGAATGTCGTCCTAAACAAAACTGAACAGGAAGAGGGAAATCAGACACCCCTGACGAACACCACTAGAAGTGAGGAACGCACGAGACAGTTGTCCATAAACCCTCACCCTGATTGCAGAGTGAGCATACAGTGATCTCAACAGATTCACGTATTTCTCTGGTACTCCCTTGCGAAGGAGACAGCTCCAGAGAACGTTACGAGCAACTGAGTCGAAAGCAGCCTTTAGGTCCCAAAAAGACCACAACTGCCGACTGTATGTAGCAGTGCTGATGTTCCAAGATCCGTCGCAAGATAAAAATCTGATCAACGCACCCTCGACCGGGTCGAAATCCTACCTGTTCTTCGCGTATCTGACTTTCTCTAGGCTTAGTAAGACGACGTAAAATGAGGCCAGTGAGTAAATTTGACGCAATAGACACCAAGCTAATACCTCTGTGGTTGTCACACAGTTTGTGTCTTTCATGCCACATCGCGTCCGTTACCACATCCCTTCAGTTGGTACTTTGCTGGACCCAGGATCCAGTTCAATTGGATCGTGTGGCTAGATGATACAGAGCTTCTAAGTAAGCAGTGCAGTTCATTTGTTTCTCTCCTGCCTCTTATTCAACGCAGTTTTCATCGTGCAGACCCCCATTATGTAGAACACTATGTTCCCCGCTTTCTTCAGCTTGGATTTTATTATTTCAACTTGCCTCTCCAAGTCGTTCAAGCCGGTCTGGGCTTGCCGATGTTGTCCTGGATTTGAGAATACACTACACAGTGTAATTCAGGAACCAAAGATCTACGTACTCATTAGCCGAAATGATGTGAGAAATAAGCACAAATAACTCATTTGTGTCAGTGGGGAATTTTCCCACACTCACCTGCAAGTTGATACATCATTTAGACTGAGATATTCACATCCATTCATGGCTCACAAACGTTCGCTTCAATCTGTCATTCCACCGGTTAGCTGTGCTTTATCAGTTTCCGCGTTGGCATTCGCGCCAATTTTCCCCCTTGTTCGGGTTGACACTCGGTAAGTGTCCTGCAGTCAGTCTATTCACTGTATCAGGCTCAGCTAGAAATCAATGTGATCATTATGGTCGTGGATGTTGGGACAGCTGTACTATTATTCGCACCAAATGGAGCACCACTCCGACTGTTCATGGAGTCCAACGTAGTTGGGACAGCTCTATATTTCACTAACCCATCAAGATTTAGAAAACAGGCTCGGGAGTTATGTGTTAGCTTTTGAAAAGTCACGCTGCTACTTGATTCAGCATACTTCATTAAAAGTTCTCTTAAATTTGGTTTCTACGTAGTTCTGCTGAAAATAGTTTTGTCACTTTTTGCTACACACTAGGTAAAGTGAGCCTAAGAGATACATCCAGCCAATAAATACTCGTCGTTGACTGCTAGAAACAGAGATTTCGGAACTTCCGTAACTCACTGTTTCGTCAACAAAGCGAAACACCCAAAAATTAAAAGTAATGGGCGACTGAGAGAGTACTCACGAAAAGTGTAGGAAGGTGATTCATCTAGTCACAGTGAGAGTGATGAATTGACGAGATCTTTTGGTCCGATCGTGTTCACAAAAATCCACTTCCGGTCAAAAACCTGGGACCAGAGACAGAGTTTATTGAAGCGCTTTGCGGGCACCATCCACACAGCCGATTGGAAATAGAAGTCTTTTGTTGAAAAATATCCAGAATGATAAGTACGAAGCGCAGTGTCACTCACGTAATGAAATCCGTCTGTCTCGTTCGGAGATCGAACTGTTCCGGGAGGGTTGGAGAGTGAGGAGCCGTAGTTACTCAAGATTACAAAGATTCCACCGGAAATGGAGAGGACAGACAAGTGTGAAGAGTGATTGCGGTCTACGACATCAGACCCGTCCCTTTCAGGTTAGAAGATCGAATAGACCCGAACTGTTTGTAGTGTGAGTTGCAACAGCATATCGGAATGCTGGGGCATCTACTGACAATTTCGAGTACGGATGTGCACGAATTGCGAGTTTGTTCGTTTGGGTGCTGGAAACTTGTACCCATCTATTTTATGTGCTTTCTAGGTTACGTTGGTTCACGCACGCTGCTGGCCTTATGTCGGTCATCTAAAATGTTCGAAGTGTTAGCGTACAGCGAACCTGACAGCAACAATCCAGTGTTTGAAAGGACAAGTCGCAACCACAGTACCTCAGCATCTCGGCAACGCAAGATGTGGGTAACACAATGATGTACTGCAATCCGACCTGCGACTATAGTTAACGCTATTCTAGTCGAAAGTGTCAGAGTCTCGTAATACACGACCGCGTGTGGTGATTCGATTTCCGACAAGGAGGTCAATTATTCGACCATTGGATTTTCTTTCATGCTCGCTTAATTTTTATCACGAGTGAAGGAAGTCTTATTAGAAACGTGATTTCAGCACGGTTGCCTGCAAACCATAATAAAGGTGCCTTCTTTCTGGCTTTGTTAGCAAAGGTCTCTATCAATATAATCGACTCGATTAAGCATCTCTGGCAATCACTGCCAACAGAGAGTGAGTCGCATTCAGTGGAATCCTTGAGTGAACAGTTCTAGCGTTATATAACTTATCTTGTTTAGAAGGAGGCATATTGTGTGAGTCCGACACCAGAAAGTTTCGACCAATATATGGTCATGCATGTCTTGACCATCAAACCAGAGTACAAAAGTCTCCTTCTGTCCTGCCCACAAGTGTTGTCATACTGGGATGGATGTACGAGCCAGAAACAAAATTAACTCTACATTCAACGGAATATTTCAAATCATCGGTGAGATCAGTTAAAACGAAAAACTGGTGGATTATGGACCACAAGAGAACTCAAACAAGCATTATTGAGGCGGAGCGGACAGAAACGGCAGGCGAAGATTAGTGTCATGTAATCAATCATCAGGATACGCCTGCCCGACATGCAGACTCACACTAAAGAAAATTCCGTCGCATTGTGGGCTTGAAATTTGGTTGGAATAAACGCAAGCTTAAGATCAGTGAAATGCACGTGGGAACAAGGCAGTAAGGGATTTATTGAATGACTTTTCGCTGAGAGATGTGGCTAAGCAGGGTAGTCTATAATGTACGAAGTGTTTTCATTTGCCCTTCAAAACTCATATCCAATTGTTATTTTCATTCAAAAACTACCGTCGATTTAGAATGTATTCAAATATGATCTTTTAAATATATTTGTAAGTGTGTCAACCTAACCAGTTAACTCCAAGCTAATTGCTAACGTAACATTTGTAGTTCGGGGGCCGATTGTACAGTTTCTTCGGTTCAGTTAACAAATGAAGCGTAAATTAGGCTCGCAACAAAGATTCTAATATTTCATCTAGAGTTTCTAAGCAATTGTTCCGAATATTTAATAGACATTTAAAAAAGCTGACTATCCTAGTAGTCAACATTAAACATATTCCATTACACCTGTCTTTTCAGGGTTAATCTGGAAATAATCAAACCGGGATTTCCCAACTTGAATCGATTGATTGGTCAAGTTGTGAGTTCTATCACGGCTTCACTCCGTTTCCCAGGAAGTCTCAATGTGAATTTACCTGAATTTCAGACCAACCTTGTCCCGTATCCACGAATTCATTTCCCACTGGCTTCCTACGCCCCACTCTTACCAGCCTCTCAACTCTTTCATCGCGAAATAAGTGGAGTTCGACTAACTGCTCGGTGCTTCCGTCCACAAGCCTTAATGGTCACATGCAATCCACGTCACGGTAAATACATGGCTTGCTGTCTACTTTATCGCGGGAATATTGGTTGTCAAGAGATGGCAGACTCTATCAGGTATATCAAAAAACAACGCACCATCAAATTTGTCGACTGGTCTCCAACCGGTTTCAAAATTGGCCTCAACACACAACCACCGATGATGGTTCCAGCTGGGGATTTGGCCAAAGTCAATCGTGCAGTTTGTATGATTAGTAATTCAACCTCAATTGCCGAAGCGTGGACAAGACTCAACCACAAATTTGATTGTATGTATGGAAAGCGATCGTTTGTTCACTGGTACGTTGCCGAAGGCATGGAAGAGAATGAGTTTCTAGAAACCAAAGAAGATCTGATCGCGTTAGAGAAAGATTATGAAGAAGTCGGTCTGGACACAACAATGGACTAGGCACATCTTTGTACGGACAAGATGAAGTAGGTAGGTTTTTTCGTTTCGGATAGCAAACATTCGCCTTTAAGAAACGCTACCTCTTCGTTCAATGATTACCAGGTAGTGAATTTGGAATGCTGCTATGAGTTTACAAATTCGCTTGTCACACTATCTAGATCAGCGACCAGTAATCTCGATTAGTTGCACTAGAAAGTAAAATAAGTGCATAACACTGTAGCAAAATTTGTCCGATGGGAAAACAGAAATAAAATCCTGAGTATCCTGACCGTGAATTAGGAATGACAAGATGTTCGAACGTACTCGGTGTACGGTGTTAAACACAAACAATGAGATGCAGAAAATGATGGTTACATCTGGGTTAAACAGTTTCCAATTGATGTCCATATAACAACAAGCAGCTGTTACCAAGGCACTCCAGCATAGCTCCAGGAGGGTTTAAACCCAGGTAACATCATCACTTCAATCTTATAAATATGATTTTCTAAGGAACTTAATGTAGTAATGCTGAGAAGCATTCACGAAGAATTAGGAGTATATGTCGAATGTTCACTTAACTACATAGGGAACAGTTTCATCCAGAATACTGCATTCTAACTGTCAAGAGGGTTACAGCAGTCCTCACGGTCAAATCTCATGTAAATCAGTATGTCTGGGAATGTATGGCGTTAACTTTGAAGGACGACCTTCATAACTAATGAAGTCTGTAGATATCAACACAGATTTAAGAATAATTATATAACGTTGCTATTGCTGATTGTCCATTTTGAAGCAGTACATATAACGCTAGATAATATGTTGGCTTTGTCAGCTATTTCGGAATGCACTCTGTAGCTTCCGAGTGCGAAGTGCTTTTGCGAGACTACAGTAGTTACGTAGATACAATGTTGTATAGTAAACTTATGGGGATTAGTAATCGCTGTATGTACTTAGGGAGCTCAGTTATCACTGACAGAGCTATTAGCATGAAATGGTGATCGGTGTCTCTAGTGCTAGACGGTATTTGCCAGAGTAGCCCATCTGTCTGATACCTAGGAAACGCTTGTATAAACCGGAAGTAAAAGTTCCGTTATTCTGTGACTTCATATTATGACTGCTTACTGCGCAGGACGTAAACCGGCTTTAAAAATTCGACCATCAGCATTTGCGGTCAATGGCATACCTCAAGCGAAACCAATGAACGAGTTAATATGAAGTTAGAAAATCAATAGTTGGTACCGTAAATCAAGCGAGGTCTCTCCAATAACTTCTACTGGGGATTCTAAATAGGCATCTGACAGACCATATAAACCTTACCGATACTACAACCGACTGGTGTAAGGTGCAATGAGAAAAGCTGATGTGTTGGTCTAAGATGTACCAGCACATTAGCCAGCAAAGATCGCGTATGTCTGTCGTGCTAGATTCTAGTGACTCGTAGAGTCAGCTGTTTGTGAAATTAGCTGTTGTTTGACTGTTTCTCATCAGGAATGCTCAAGTCAGGTACAGGTGATCAGTCCTAGCGTACTATAAAGGGGGGGGAGGTCAAATGCACGGTAGGCTACAACAGTTAAGCACAATGGCACAGTGATAACGTTCAAGCATAAATAGGCAAGGGGTCAATTGTTTAATCTGGAAAGTCACAATCCAAATAGATGTGATGGTGGCAAAGTTACAGACACACTAGGTTGTCATAGCAACCGACCTGCAGCACAAATTGTGCAAGTGTTGTTTATGGGCATAAACTTAACAGGACACAACGTTGAAGATAAGTAATGAAGCATGACAACAAATAACGTGTAACTCTTAGGTGCAACTCAGTGCATTCAGTTGAAGGTTGTAGACATCGTGTTGTCGACTACTTGATTTTATACATGAGTATGGTACACAATAGTTTCAAACAGTGGGTTTCATTCTTTCCATCTTTAATTTAACAAAACTGTTGTCTTTTCTTCTTATCACATTTACATAGTCATTAGTTATAAGACATAACCACTGTTGTCATTAGAAACTATGATAAAGACGCCAATTATACAGACACCCCTATTTGTGTTGTACACTTGTAAAGGTTGAACGAGATGTATTTCTTGTATCTAACTCAACGGATAAATACTTTGTGTTAGTAATATTGAGCTGATTTAACCGGTCACATATTATGTATCATATCCAGACTGTCTAACAGTTCGATGAAAACAACTCGCCAATAAATGCGCTTGAATGCTTTAACTCCCATGACTCAGTTCCGCCTTACAGGAGATTGTTACAATGACTTTGTCTGTAACACGGATTGTCACCAATGATGAGCTACAACGTCAGCGAAGCTATGGTCTGGTGCATTCAAGTGAACTGGTTTAGCGGGAATACGATTGATTATGAATAATGCTCTTGTTATTGCCGTTCGAAATTTTGATCTCTTATAGCATTCGTATAAGATATTTTCCACTTTTTCTTCCCAGAAAAAATGCATAGGGGAAATCCATATTTACCAGCCGACGAATATTCAAGTTCATCACGAAGCAACAACGCCGATATCACTTCCATCATTACCACCAATGTACCGCTGATGTCATTCAGTTTCTACTGCATTTTCTGCGACCTTTTGAGAGAAATCATCAACTTCACACCGATACCAATACTAACCCAAAACACAGATAGCCGCAATATGGAATCCGTTACCCAAATGATGTATGGTGTTATTGTGGTCAACAAGCGGCTCCACTCAAGTTGTTCATTCCCCTGTCTTTTCACACGGACTGCTGATCACCTGAGGAGAGTATGGTCTCTTAATGGATGCCTATCGAATTTCTCCGAGAACCATCCAGACGCCCATAAAATACTGCTGCAAACAGCAGTAGTCAATTACTCTATCTTTTCTGGGCCAGTAAAACGGATGGAAGTAACAATGTGCCAAAGTGTCTAAACATAAATTGTTTCACTGAGACGTGTTGATTTTTCTCACAACCAAAAGTTACTGGTCAGATCAATGGCGATGTGTCGCAGTCAATGGCGGACCTGTATCCATACTATTTATAATTCTTCCTGTTAGTCTTCTCTCATTAATTTTCAACCTCCTCAGTAACGTTTTCTTCTAGGATATTCTACGTCACTGTTGAGGTAAGCGGCGGCCCAAGCCACAGTACCTTTTGGTCAGGCTCATGGCTGTTATGATGATGAGGAGGAGGAGGAGGAAATATGAGTCAAATTACCCATTATATTGGGTGTCTGGTTACGAAACAAGTGTCCAAGGGTTGACTCCGTAAACAAACCAAATTAGAACAAAATAAAAGTGCATCAACATATGCGAAAATTTAGAACAGCATGAATGTCACTTTTAGGGATACTAATATATCGTACTGGCCATACTGAATAAAGTGACAGATTTGGAAATTCGCGGGAGTTTCACTCTTCGTCTATCTGCAGAATACTTCATACGTGTTCACACTGCTTGTTAACAGCACTGACACACCTAAAGTGGTCCACTACTTGTGTGTATCTGAATGAGTTCCACCTCATTCCATTAATCTAGTTTGGAGTCCCATTCCAGTATTCTCCTCTGAGAATTTACAACGTCACACTAGTATATAGAGGCGTTAGTGACCACTCCATCTGATCGAGCTCAGGGCTAGATGCACATGTAACGTCGAGGCGTAATGGTTATCCAACATATTTGGTCGCCATTATCCCACCCCTTAGCTACTAGGATACAAGCCTAACTATCAGCCACGTATCGCCTTTTCAAATAACATATGTAACACTGCAGTGTAAACGGACTGCTTCCTGCAACTGAACGCGAGCAAAGTCCATTACAGCGTAGATCAAAGTTCGTGCGAGAAAGAACTTCACAATTATTGCCCGGTACTAGACCGCATTAGCCAGGATATCATCGTGCATATTAGCAAAAGTTGTGATCGTGGAAAGTTTTAAAATTTCTTCGGGCGATAGCTCACGTAAAGCAGTTTTACCGATGACTGAAGAACGGTTTGTCCACACCGTCATAATGGTGTGTAATATACAGTATTGGATGGTTACCTGAATGCTTGAATATTTATTTCGCAGGAGCATGTTGTTCTTAGTTCTATGCTTGGTATTTTCTTCTGCACAGCTGTTTGTATTGGTAAAAGTTTTCATACTTGAATGGGTAAAAGTGGACCATGTCAAGTGATAAAGTTGCTTTGTTCATGATTCCGTACAGTTTTTATAACTCTAGTAATGAAAAATGAATCAAAGTGGGGCTTTTTTGGTTAAACATTAGGAAAACACAAGCAACGACCTTCCTCCTTCCTGTAATAACCTGAGCACCTATAAGATTATCAGGATGGGAAGGATTGTGTCCGATCTTTTCCCCCTTCAGGTATTCAAAGGTTTATTTCTATTCTTATCTTCCCGTTGGACCCAACAGATATGTTGTGTATGTTTATTCTGCACTGTAACAAAACCATTATGTTATTTTGTTACCTACACTGTCATGAGGTAGTGCGCTGACAGTAAACCGGTTACATGTCAACCATCTTGTACACAAAAATTATACTTAATACAAAAAAGCACACATTCACCACTTAAAGCAAAACGTCTGACATACTAACTTCAGGTGATGGTGAGTGTTCTGTCAGAAAAAATGACACCGAAAATGATGCTGATGTACAGGAATCAGAAAAAGTGGATGATCTTCCTCTAGGCTTACCACAAAATGACGTTTAGCTTTGGTGTGCTGACATATTCCGAAATTCCCAGTTGAGACTTCGTAAGACTGCACGCTGTGAACTGTGAGTCTACAAACGAAGATGAAATATACTTCAGGACATGCCAGGTTCCGTAAGACGTTATCTGAATGCATCGTGTAGAGGAGTGAACTTTAGACAAACTTACAAAGCAGAAGGCTTATTGCCCAATTCGTCAAGCAACGTTGAGTAGGTCTCCCTTGGATCCTGAGAGATAACATGCAGCTGAAAGCCATCTGTGGTCATTTCCTTACTGCATGTGTATATGAAGCTGCAAAATTCATTATGGAATCTTGGCGTGAGGGTGAAGGCCGTCCAGCGTTTTCTGCCGTGATCTTCCAATATCACCTATGCCCCTTGAGATTAAAGTTTAGACACCTAGGACACATTACGTTTCTAATCACAGTGGTCTATTAATATCGGTTGAACTTCTCATATGGGGCTTAAATTGTTCCCAAAAACCGCACATTCCAATCGAACCGTGACTTCTTCCGCACAACTTGTACAAGCTTTACACGTAAAAAGTCTTCATAACTAAGCTTATTTAGGTCAGCCGACCCTGGAGAGTTTTGTATGACTGCGGTCTCGAAGTGTAGCACAGAAAGTGAGCAAGTCTATGGTCATCAATTTTTTTTTTTTTACTAAGATGAACAGTTAGTCTAAATTTCATTGACTCCGTAGCCTCATTTGCCAAGGAATGAACAAAACCAGATGCTAACAACATTTAGTCATTGCGGCCTGTTGACGCTATATTAGATGCATGTACATAAAAATGAAAAATGATTGCATCGCTCATATAATGTATGCCGTTAAGAAGAGTTAGCAACTTACTATATGGACAGTCAGATAAAATGGACTGAGGTTATTCTTTAAATTTTATGGTTTGCACTATACTGAATGGTATTAGCTCATAGTTGCCAGTAAACGGAAAAAAGAACTACTGCTTGCTCTCCTTAGCTCGTCTGGTATTTGACAGCACATCCTGAATGCGAACAGGGTACGCCAACATGTCAAAATCGCCTTGTTATAACTAACAGGAATAAGGTGTTTACAGCAAGCTTGATTTTCGACCTCCAGAACACTGGTTCCATACAACGAACTCTTTGCTGGTATGTCCTGGAAAATGAAGATACACCAATTTCTGTACGTCCATTCTTCGTAAGGTTCGAGGTTTTCAAATCACTGGCTTAAAATACGATAGTGGCCTTTATGATAATTCTAGATACATACCATGAAAGTGAACACTTGGTGGCAATCTACACCATAGGAACACAGAAAATATCGCCATGTTGAGACAAAGCTTAAAAAATAAAAGCTTATCTAATAGCTGACCGTGATATGGTGCTGTACTGCGCACAAACTATTAAAAATGTGAAGTAGTCAATAGGGAGTGCTGTCCGATTTATGGTGGATAGAACGACCTACAAGTTGATACCATTTTTATGGGTTCCATACCCTTTTACTTACACCTAAATTTATAGCATTGGAAAATCAGTTCTACTCTATTTTCGAGAGGAAGTTTGTCAGATATTGTGTAACCACAACCTGTCTACACATTGGCGAGAATGACAATGTGTTACACACGATCAGTTATTCTCACATTTCCCTCCTGCGCAACTCGGTCTTGATATTCATTACTGATCCGACATCTCATCAACTTACTCGGCCAAATGATTTCCACATGATTCTCTACTTCGCCATCTCAGGTTAAATGCCGGTCGAACCAGAGACAAACACCAGATCCGGTTGTTACGTCCAGACGGCACTGAGATAGTGTTACAGACCATTTGTCAGGGTGAGAAAGTTAACTGCCCAACTGGACACGGGCTTGCATAAACGTTGGAGGAACAATGGCCAATTAATGTGGTAGGAGAGAGAAGGAAACCGGTGCTGCACACAGCACTGGGTTCAGATCAGTTTGGTAAGAGATTGCTAGCTGCTGTAATGTATCACGGCGATCTAGTTCAGTGTTTGTCTTTAGACTGTTCTGCATTGCAATGCACTCATGAGTGCATGCGGTTGATTGCCACAACCCACTGGCATAAGCTTTGCTTGCTAACCTGCTGCGTGCAATGCGACCGGGTAATGCCTTTCTTTTGCTTGTTTTGCACAGCGGGTAAAATTCCCTATGTTGATAACAGCGACTGAATGACGCGGTTAACAGACATTGACGTAGGCAGACTTGGCTGTACTGAATTCTTCTGGATTGAGTTTGTGAAGTATATACAATGAAATGACGCGCTGTTATCCAGAGAAACCGATAGCTACGACATTAAAGAAGCCGCTTATCTGAAGTGGTTCCTTGGTTGAAAAACAGCTGTATGGACGCTAATATCGGTGACAACGAAAGGAATGGTGAAGAACGTAACTCTATTTGCACAACCAAGTCACCAAATATCTACCCGCAAATTAGCCAGCCACTTTCCACAAGTCACTGATACAAAAGAAAATGGGTGACGAAAATGACTGGACTTTGTTTGGTGGTTCAAAGTAGCCCTATTCCGGCAATCGACATCAGTGGGGCATATCATCTTTACCAATGAGGCAGCTGTCCATCTTCTTGGAGAGGTAAAGACAAAGAAGACAGGTTTACTAGGTCAAAAAAACCCGCGTGCCATTAGGAAATGCATCAGGTCGTCAGCCTAAAAGTTCATGTACGGTTCGGGGTGAATAAGACCACTCACTTGAATCCGTACTTCCTCGGTAATACGATAAATGCCTCAACGTATATCGTATTTATTTCTGGACCTCATCAACAAAGCCTTCAAACCTTAGACTTTGAACAAAAAAGCTGGTTTTACTTTCAACAAGATGATGCTTCAACTCAATATGAAAAATTCTCTCGATCATACTTGAATCAAACAATTCCTCAGAGGTGAATCGGTGGGGGTGGATCTGTCTGGTGGTTTACACGGCCACCCAATTCAGCACACTTTGAATTGAATAACGAAATCAAAAGATCGGTTTTGCAAGATGGTATACCATTCCGTAGCACTTACCAGATGCTACATATAACAGCAGTGAGAGTCAAATATAGTTTAACAATGTAAGCTTATAAATCGAGTTAATGCATACACTAGAGTGTTACTGGTCAAAACCATGACCGACGAAGGTTCAAGTTCAACAGGTTTTACACACTGAGGACTGGGTTGTTACGCCTGGGAAACAACGCCTCGAGTGACTTAAGGATGGTGAGACTGTGATGACGCATCAACACGTGGAAAGCATCTGTCGGATGGACGACACAGTCGGTTTCCAGAAGGTGTCTGACGATTGTGAATCCGGCTTGTGGTGTTTTGTGGGGTAGGGTCGGGTCACGCCACACATTAAATCCTCGATATATTTGGGGACGCGGACTGGTGATTACAGCACGAAGTAGACAACCCTGGTATCCACGCATGTAGGGTGAGTGATTTGGTGAGACTAAGTACGCGCGATGTGGCTGCATTGTATGTCCTTTTGATCACCTGTGTCAGTCGTCGAGTTAAAAATGATGTATTTTTTTTACCTCCCTTATATGGTAACTGCATGTAAACTGGTTTCTTCTAAACACACGATTCATGTCAGTTTACTGCTTTTGGCTTGCCGTGAAAGTCAACAAAACCCAGTAGATGATCATTGGAGATCAAAGTATAACGAATGACTTTCAAACCTGTATCTAGTGCGTCGTTCGTAAATATAGTTCGAGTTGTCCGAAACAGACAACGAATTATTGAGCATTTGTGTTGTATGGATGAGAAACTGTTGAAATCCAGATATGGTTTACCTCAGGTGAACGTACGATGTACTGATCGACATACTGTACCAACCTTCCGTTGTTTAATACTCATATCTAGAAAGGCGGGCATCTCCTTTCTAAACTTTTGATGGCAACGTTAGGTTGGGTATGAAGATTTTAACAATTCCAATAGGTTTTCTACGGTCCTTCTATCTTGTGCGAATTTTATTATGTCATCAACATATGGCTGACAAATCCAGATTTCATACAACGTATTCGCGAGGCGGAGCTCAAACATATATTTTCTTTGGAACAACCTAAAGTCCCTAGCCCTATTCCATAAGTAAACAATAAAAGGATCTGACAGAAGGTTCTTAGAAAAATCTTCCTGAGCACACGAAAAATCTCCATCCAAGTGTGATTCACAACTGTACAGAAAATGAGGGATGAAATTTTGAGCAGCTGTTTTAAAAGCGTTGCTTTTCCAAGAAAGCAAAACAGTTCAGATGAGAGCCACACAACTTACACATAATTACATCTTTTCATAATTGATTCGATTAAGCAATTATGACTTGGTAACTAAAAGACTGCATGTTAGACAAACATAAATAAATGTACAAAAGTTTTATGGAAATCACAGCTCATCGTCATTTGATCCATGGACTTTGAGACGTAAGTTAATCATCTGTCACAACAGAGTGTAGTATTTGCATTCTCACCAGAGTTTCAGTCAGCCTTGGTGTTGTGTGTTTGAATGTAGACGTAGCTATTCTTCTTAGTGGTTAGGTCCACTCCCCTTCCCTTTTTTCTTCTCTTTACCTATACTGCGTTTGCTGTTTCTTCTTCGAGGTTGTGTGGCAGTTAAGCATCAGTATGAGCCACTGATGTATTGCTGTCCATGATGATGGTGATGATGATGATTACAGAAACCTAAGTTCTGCATCAATTCAAATAAGTTCCAAGCACTTACAGATTATTGTAAACATGCTACAGGCAAACGTGAAGTCAGCTGAGGTGTAAACTGCAGTCGGATTTGAGCATGTCAGGTTAGAGAGATGTACACGATAGCAGCTGTCTGCATCTGTTTTTCAAGTTTCAGTCAAAATTGCACAGATGGGTAGTAAAGTAATGTACAGCTCACATAAGACGAATTGAAAAGCGGTGTCTTCACTCTTGAATGGTATTACGTTTTGTGACGCTGATGTGACAACTAATTAACTAAGACAGATTTTGTTCAAAAGACATCCGCCGATGATCATGTGAGACAGAATAGTAAACAACTCAGAATCGTCCGATAATTACGTAATCGCGGCTAATACTTGCATTTATTGAGATGACTCTGAGCCACTGCATAAGTGAAACCCGGACATTATGATCCACCCGAGTTTCGTCAAAGGCACAGTGTCTGGAAAATATGCTCTTGCTCTTCACTATCTTCAGTTAATGTTGAGAGGGAACCAGATCCTTAAATTCGATAGCCATGTTTTTCAGGAATCAAGTCTACCATTTTTAATTTTGCCCTTTCCTCATACTCCGTTTGATCTTAGCTTCTACAATACCTCAGCTTTCTTCGATGCGACTGAGTGAATAAGAACACTGGTCAGTTCGAAGCACATTTTTATTCCTGTGATATGCTTGCAGGAATGTTGCTTCTGCTACCGGATGACATGATGCGCTGACGCCTAGCACTAATGTCGGTTGGTTGGATTGTTCACGCAAACTGTTATTAGATCGTCAGTTTGGTTACGTGCTCAGTCACTTGACCCAAAACCGAGAAAATGATAAGATACGCAGCAACACCGTTTATTGGAAAAGCGAGACAAATTTAGGCCACAGATGCTCTAAATTTATAGTGCAAAACGACTACCATACATGGCCGACAGAAACAGAACGAATCAAACGAAACTATCACATATGGCCGTCATGGTGTAAGACCAAATCACGTTACAAGAAGTATCAGATAGCAACGCGAGAAAACAGTCCAGATAGTGCACAGGCGTTCGACTGCACGGCTGCAATCTGATTCGCTAATTGGAACCATACCATCCGAGCTGGGCCGACCGATCGATGTAGCGTGATGCGTCCTGGCTGTTTTGTTAGGAGTTGCGCCACTTAACACCTATCCACGCTTCACATGTAGTCATTGATGTTCAACTTGACACCAAAATTGTCAATCACCGTCATCCGTGTTCGTGCTGCACGAACTTACCTCCCATGATTTTGGGTGCAATAGAGGAACATGTCAAAACGAAACCTTATCGAAAGAAACTATACTGATTATTGAAGAACTTGGCCGATATACACAAGACTGTGGCAGAAATCACTGTTCGATAAAGCATTTAATTTCTTCCTCTCGATTAGAACCAGGGACACAGTGCTACTTGAGCAGTCCCCCAGATAGTTTGTTAGATTCCGTACGGTACAATGTGTTAGGAGGGGATTTCAGTGCAAATAGGGGATTCCTAAACTCTCAGCGTGACTTCAGATTTCAGATGGTAGATTAACTTCTGCATCTGCTTATGTTATTTCTCATGGTGGTTTGAATGCAGTCGAGGTTATGACTCCACCAACTCGGGTCTATTTTGAACACTGGACTGTTTGAAACAATTGGTTCACTTGAAAAGTTTGAACAAAGCAGTTAGAACACGAACAATGGTAGATGCAAGCATTTCGTATTGACTCGTCAATACCAAATTTATAATAACACGGGTGCGTGTTTTATAACAAACAGCTAGAGGGGTGGATAATCAATTAGCGGGTTAAGATAGGTCATTAGGTCCAGGGAAGGGTCAAGTTCACAAACAGTTGTTTCTGGTCACAGAGAGCTGGCTTGAGTCGATTGATTCCGACTGCTTCGGCAAACCGTAAGAATCTTGAGTTTGAATGACGTAACAGGATTCTGAAT